>JAAGAY010145895.1:0-14461 GCA_011801015.1 Ardeotis arabs
CCCAAAGCAAAATTAGTGCCATCTAGTATGCATGGGGGGGTGGGGGGGAGGGGCAGGGAGGAGTGGGTAGAGACTAATTCAAAGCAAATTCATCTGCAGTTCATTAGCAAACAGTAATGTTGCTTTTGGGAATGAGGAAATTAGCAGGATTATAATTATAAGCAACAAGTGTCTTCATAAACATCTAATTGCTTGTCAAGGATGTACAGTATACTATGTAAGGCTGTTAGGTAGGAGTTACATGTCATAAATCAAGTTTTCAGGTGGACAACAGATTCTGTTTATTATGTAACACCATTTCTGAAGAGACATTACAGTGACCAAAGCAATTTCACAGGTGTCAGCAGGCCTGGTAAATTGTCATAAGAAGTGAATTAAAGCACAATTTCTTTCTTTATGTTTGTATATTAGGCATCCTATCCTACAGACTGTAGCCAGACACCACTATCCTGCTGAGTCCCGTGGTAAAGACGGTAAACTAGCATTAAACACTGGGGGAAAAGGTTCAAAGAAAAGATCTTGTGCATCAGGCTGTCTTGTCTCTGTCAAGGTTTGTGTGTGTCCATGCAAATGCAAGCAGTGATGTGAAAGAAGAAAAGAGGCAAGCCAGTTGCCGGTAAGTCACTTTCTTTGGTCATAGCAAAGCTGCTATGGGAATCAACTTAGATATTGGCTCCTATGGGGGCTTGTTAGGTTATACAGCAGACATCCTGCAAAAACCTTGAATAACAAACAAGCCTGGCAGGCAGAAATCATTATGATGCCCGTGGCTGCTCTAACTAGTCTCTTCTAGCAGGGTCACTTGATGGGATACTATAAAGAGCATGAAAGGGATTTAGGAGAGCTGTGTTGCCTAGAAACTGACAGCCTTTTTATGGGGAAAAAAAATTTCTGCACTCAAAACTCTTCAAAGCCTTTTCTGTTTTTAGTATGTTGCAGATGATATTTTGGACTCTGATTCCAAACAGTTTTGTGGATGCTACAGGAGATCAGTTGTCTGTAAAACTTGCTTGATACAAATTTCATGAATGTAAAATCCATTGATTCCAGAAAGACTTACATGAAAGGCTTGGAAGAGAAACATTTCTACATGCATTTTATGCCTGTTCTAAATTTGATTTGCACTTTCTGCCTCATTTTTATCATTTGTCAGTTTAAAGGCCTGCATCAATGATTCAGCCATTTGCAAAGTGACACGAGAGACATGCAAATACACAAATAGATTAAAGTTTCTGCAGCTACATAGATCGAGATTAATGACTGCTGTGTTTCTTACAAATGCCCTCTTGACAAGATTCTCAGACAATAGCAAATATAAAATATCCTGTTTTCAAAAACCATAGAAACATAAAGAACACATTGAAATTACTTCTAAAAGTTGAATATTTAGATATTCTTTTCTGGTTTTCTTTAAACTATGTCTATAGGGACTACAGAGTTTGGGGTTACAAAAACAGGAAGGGTGAGATACCCTCTCCTGGCTTAGCTTCCAACACTATTGAGCCAGTTCCTGAAATATTCTCAGGCTAAGTTCCCCTAGACTTTAATATTGTTTTACCTGACTAAGGGCTAAGCAGGGACTGAGAGCTTTCTGTTTCAGTGAACTGAGCTGAACTGGGAGGTAAAGACCACTCAGAAGTGACAAACTCTTTCTAAATGTGAATTAGGTAAATAGATGTTACAAAAGGGAAATTAAGCCAATCCCAGTGAAAGAGCACTGTTTTCTCCAGTTATCATCTGAAATCATGCACTTAAACATATGTATTCTGTGCTGAGTAAAGGGAAATTTGCATATGGCAACTGGGAATTTCTTATACATCTTACCCAAAATATGTAAACGTCATACACAGTGAAGTGCTTTCTGATTCCCTTTTCTTCCAAGGAAAAGAATTTGCAAGGTCTGATAAGATATTTAGACTATGATGGTTAGTTACATAGATGAAGGAAAAACTCATGTATTGCAGTAAAAATATATAGATATAATAATATCTGCCACAATATATTGTTAAATAACAGCATGTTATAAAGTCCTACTACTTACAGAGAGCATTGTGGTACTGTCGTGTTCAAAAGCCTCTAGATTCATTAAGGGTGAGAAGACCTTGAAGTAGGCCTTCTTGGGGAGGTATTTTATTTTATTGGCATTTGTAACTGAATCACCTTAAGACTATCTGGAGATTTTGTAATTTAAAGAAAGTTTTCACTTTGTTTATAGCTTTAATATACTTTATGTATCATCAGTTTTCCCCTCTGGATTAGTCTTGTTTGAACCAGATACTATGAATTCTGCAAGAGCATTCAAGTTCTTACAGATACTTTTGGCAGAACATGCAGTTTGAGGTTGACTCCAGAAGTCATTCTCATGCAATCAAAACTTGTTCCCGTCACCAAAATCTTCTGTCATAGCTCTCTATGTTTAGATTTTGAATAGTAGAATTTATCTTTCTTTAGCTCAACTAAATAGATTACTTTGCTGACATGTCTGGCTTGTATATGGCTGAGAGAAAAATACATCTTATGCTTTGTAAGTAGCAGAATTGAGGTTAATTTATAAGATTGAAGGAACTTCCAAATTCCAACTTAAGTCTCAGGGTTGCCTGACAGATTCCTCTTTATTTGCCTGGAATATTAGTTTGATGAAGCAAAACATATCATTACTTCAGAATCTAATTTTTTTTTTTTCTTTGAGAAGACAGAATTATCTCAATAATAATTCACTTCAAAAATTAATTGCCAGAGAAGACATTTAAATATCTGTTCTTTAATCAAGTACTCACTCAGTTTTTGCCCTATATATCTGAAAATGAAGATAGCATATTACACAACAAAGCTGGATTCCCAGTTTGATACTAAATGTATAGATCATTGTGAAAACTGCAGTACCTTCAAATTTTTGAAAACTTCAGCCCTTATTCATATTACATGATCTGTTACTGTAGCTTCAAATACAAGAATTTATTTTCAAAAATTTTATAGAGAAATCATATCCCACAGGCTAATATCTTAAAAAGGGATATAAATTGTAAATATTATTTTTAAACTTTTAATATATAACTGAATATGAAAAAGCATACCTGGTTTATACCTACATGTAATGTGATTGTGCATGAAATTTGTGTAATTGTGCATACAAATGACAAGAGGGAAAACTTTCTTATACATGTTATATGTCAACAGCCATGAAGTTGGGCACAGTATTCATGAAATACTGAAAAAAACTCAAGTTTAAAAGTTGGATGGTTGTTTTTGGTTTTGATAATGATTTGACACTTTGATTTCCCATGAGAAAAAAATGACATTTATGACTTGTTTCTTCTCAGTCATGGTTTGTATTACTACAACATTAGATAGTTATTCAGAAAGAAATGTTAAAATAACTAATTTGTGTTTTGCTTGCAGAACCCAAAATATGTTATTTGTTGTTAATAATTTTGTAATAAAATTAAATGGCAATTTTCAGGTTTTGTTTAGGACGTTCAGTAATGTGTTGGGCAAAAACAACAGAAATTTGCCCAATGGCAAGTTCAGGGGCATCAGGAAAACTTCCTGTAAGATCTTTCAATCTGTTCAGAAAAATAGCCTAAATAAACTGTAGTGTAAAAGGAAAAGAGCAGAAATTATAACACGTGTAGTAACAGCACAAGTGGTTTAGGTATGTTGCACTGCTTATCAAGTTGTGTAAGTATGGTGATAAGTATGATGAGCTGCATGTGGCCCATTTTGCTTAGGTTAAGAAGGTCCATAAACAAAATGAACGACTATTATTCAAATATATGTAAATGCACCAGAAATGGAAATATCACTCTTGAACAGAGGACAATTAAAAATTGACATTAGACTGGTGAAATATCAGGGGCCACTGATTTAAAAATGGCCTTTCCTTTCAACCATCTACATTTCTTACTTTTCAAATGCTGAGTTGCAGACGTATTCCTGCTACCCACATTCACCTCTAACCTCAGAGTATTGTAACCATAGATATTTTTGCAGGTGCTTCAACTCTGATCCATTTAATGTTCATCACTACTAATTATTTCTGCCAAGCTCTCCAAGTAGGATAAACTACTTTGACTCCAGCATATTTTTGCTCTGCAACAAACTGAAAGATGTTCACCTTCCCCAGTTTCAGGCATGTGCAAAAAGTCACTAAATATCATACTGCTCTAGACTTGTTCTGCTTGACCAAGGGAGCACTGCAGAGGAGAAAAAAATACAAAGGTTCAGACTAGAAAAGTAGAACACACAGCACTATTTGTATCAAGTAGGCTATGTGGCTAATAACATTGCTATTAGATACAGGTCACTTGCTCAGAGGGAATAAGGAACATTTTCATTCAGGCAGTCAGCTGAATCAGACCACAACTTCAGAGGAAAAAGAAGTGCAAACTTAGCTTTAAATCAGTTTCATTTTCCAATAGACTTTGAAATGCTTCATTCTAGAAATACTGTTAATAATAAATATATGGATATGAAAAATGATTATACAGATTTATAATGTAAACTATAGTTCATCTATGTTTTTGGTGGGGTTTTTTTTGGCTCTGATAGTCAGTATGTGACAAAAATGTATGTCTAACTAAAAAACAGTCAAGACATTGTGAGCTTGTGTATGAGGATTTTACTTCAAAATGCTATAATTCTTTATTCCCTAGAAACTATGTGAGGTTTTCTTCAGTTTAAGACTAAGATTTCTAAACAATCAAAGCTGAACTGCTCATGTTCAGTATCAAGCCATAGGTTTCTTAAGATCCTCAGCTCATGCTCAATCTCAAGAAGCACTGGGATACTCTCTCTGATTTCATTAACCAATGTTTTATAAACCATAAAGATGAATTATTCCTTATTCCTCTCACATTATAAGACAAAGCTTGAATAGCTATAAACCTAAGGAGTCCTCCGGAGTCCTTCACTCTCTGATTATATCCTACTTGTGTTGAGTGTTAACCTGACCTAGCCTCTCATAAACCTTAAATAATTTGAATTCAATGATCTTCCTTTGACTTTCCTGTCGTATGAGTTTGGAAGACAATACACTCACTAGAGTTTTTGATATGGTGGCAGTTTTTACAGAGAAGATTGTCTTGTGAAAAAGGTGACATTTACCAACTTCCGTTGATTGTCAGCCTTCACCTTAAGAAAAAGCTGAAGCATGTCAGTAGTGACTTGCTATATTCCTGCCCTTCAAAATATCACCAAAATTAAGTTTCCTGTAATGAAGGTAAGAGTGAAAAGAAATTTTACAGTGAAAATATATCTTCTGTATTATTTCAAGTTTTTTATTCAAGTTTTGTTTTCAAATATCAAATAAATGTATTTTTTTCAATTTCATAATTTTTCTATGTTTCATTTGAGTTTACTTAAAAGTTACTTTTTCTTATCTTATCCTTCTTTTTAAAAACCGCAAATGCAGCAGATTGAGAATTATGGCTTATACTCACTCAGCTAATTGCAGTGTGAAGACAATTATATCGACCATCTTAAAATATCTCATCTTCAATCACAGACCTGGTAGAGTAGCTTAGGACAAAGCCCTGGAGGGAAGAGGGGCCCAAGAAAGCTGGTTAATATTCAAGGATCACCTCCTCTAAGCTCAGAAGTGATGCATCCCAACAAAAAGGAAGTGAGGAAAAAACACCACGTGGCCTGCATGGATGAACAAGGAGCTCCTGGACCAACTCAAACACAAGAAAGAAGCCTACGGAGGGTGGAAGCAAGGACAGGTAGCCTGGGAGGAACACAGAGAAATTGTCCAAGCAGCCAGGGATCAGGTTAGGAAAGCTAAAACCCTGACAGAATTAAATCTGGCCAGGGACATCAAGGTCAGCAAGAAGAGCATCTTTAGGTACATCAGTGATAAAAGGAAGACTAGGAAAAATGTAGACCCTCTCTGGAAGGAAATGGGGGACCTGACTACCTGGGATATGGAGAAGGCTGAAGTACTCAACAACTTTTTTGCCTCAGTCTTAACTGTCAGGTGCTCTAGCCACTCTGCCCAAGTAGCAGCAGGCAAAAGCAGGGGCTGGGAGAATGAAGAACTGCCCATTGTAGCAAAAGAGCAGGTTTGGGACCATCTAAGGAACCTGAAGGTGCACAAGTCCATGGGACCTGACGAGATGCATCCGCGAGTCCTGAGGGAACTGAAGTTGCTGAGCTCCTGTCCCTCATATTTGAGAAGTCATAGAAGTCTGGTGAGATTTCCACAGACTGGAAAAGGGGAAACATAACATTCATTTTTTAAAAGGAAAATAAGGAAGAGCCTGGGAACTACAGATCAGTCAGTCTCACCTCTGCACCTGGCAAGATCATGGAGCAGATCCTCCTGGAAACTATGCTCAGGCACATGGAAAATAAGGAGATGACTGGTGACAGCCAACACAGCTTCACTAAGGGCTGATGGGGTTACAGCATTAGTGGATAAAGGAAGAGTAACTGACATCCCCTACCCGGACTTGTGCAAAGCATTTGACAATGTTCTGCACAACATTCTTGTCTCTAAACTGGAGAGACATGGATTTGACAGATGGATGACTTGGTAGATAAGGAATTGGCTGGATGGTTGCACTCAAAGAGTTACAGTCAACATCTCAATGTCCAAGTGGAGATCAGTGACAAGTGGCCTTCAGGGGTCAGTATTGGGACTGACACTGTTTAACATCTTTGCCAATGACACAGACAGCGAGACTGAATGGTCCCTCAGCAAGTTCAACAGCATCACGCTGTGTGATGCGGTTGACATACTGGAGAGAATGGATGCCATCCAGAGGGACCTGGACAGGCTGGAGAGGTGGTCCTGTGCCAACCTCATGAAGTTCAACCTGGCCAAGTGCAAGATCCTGCATGTGGGTCAGGGCAATCCCTGGCACAAATACAGGCTGGGTGGAGAATGGATTGACAGCAGCCCTGAGGAGAAAGACTTGGGTGTACTGGTGGATGAGAATCTCAAGATGAGCCAGCAATGTGCGCTTGCAGCCCAGAAAGCCAACTGCATTCTGGGCTGCATCAAAACAAGCATGGCTAGCAGATCGAGGGAGATGATTCTCCCCCTCTACTCTACTTTTGTGAGACCCCACCTGGAGTACTGCATCCAGCTCTGGTGCCCCCAACATAAGGACATAGACTTGTTGGAGGCAGTCCAGAGGAGGGCCACGAAGATGATCAGAGGGCTGGAGCACCTCTTCTATAAGGACAGGCTGAGAGAGTTGAGGCTGTTCAGCCAGGTGAAGAGAAGGCTCTGGGGAGACCTTATAGCATCCTTCCAGTATCTAAAGGGGACCTACAAGAAAAGTAGAGAAGAACTTTTGACAGTGATTGGTAATGACTTTAAACTGAAAGAGGGTGCAGTTGTATTAGGTATAAGGAGGAAATTCTTTACTGTGAGGGTGCTGAGGCACTGGAACAGGTTGCACAGAAAAGTTGTAGATACCACATCCCTGCAAATGTTCAAGGCCAGGTTGGATGGGACTTTGAATGATCTGGTCTAGTGGAAGGTGTCCCTGCTCAGGACAGGGGGGTTGGAATAGATGAGCTTTAAGGTTCCTTCCAATCCAAACCATTATATGATTCTAATAATTTAGACTGAAAAATAGTTTGCATATTGGTTTGAAATATTAATGTCTCTTGGAAATTAATAGAGGAACAAATTTAACCTACACCCTAGGCACTATGGCTGAAGAAGTTCAGAAGAAAAGAGTGTCAAGTAACTACCAAAGTAAAATATATTTATCTGGGTCAGCAAACATTTGATTTCTAATCAACAATGTCATGCATTTCTACATGCTTTTCCAAAATTAAAGCTTTTTACTTTAAAAAAGATATTGCACATTGCAAAGTGGACTGTTGCTAGGATCCCAGAATTAATCAAATGCAAACAGAATTCATGAAAGTCATATAAAAGAGTTTCTATTAGCACTTAGCACAAGATGAATGGAGGATAATCAAATTGTCTCAGCCCACGTAAAACAGAAGAAGAAAAAAAACAAGAAAAGTCACTTTTCTCTTTAATGTTGTTGACAAATAGTATGCATTCTTTTGCAGTGTGAATAATAGAGTGTAAAAATAGTTGCAGTTTTAACTCTGACAGGTACAGTCTATAATGATTTTGAAACTAAAAACTGATACTTCTCAAAATTATTTTTATTTTTAGAAATATCATTATTTGAAAATTCTAGCTATTCTAGCTATAAAGCTTCCTAAAGATACACATTCACAGTGTTTCTGTCGTCAGCAAGGAAAATAACTTTTACAGGAATGATTACTGAGTTCCTACCTAGTAATGTTGTCCTATTTGCTTTTAATTTTTCTTCAGTAAACCAGCAGTTTTTAATGGCTAAATCCATAATAGAATGTCTGAGCAATTAAAAGTGTAATTGGTGTCTTCCTTTTCTTGTATTTTTGTCTGTATTCTCATTAATGATGCAATAAATCTAAAAATTATAGATTTGATTGCTCACCTACCTTTTTTTTTCCTTTGTAGATTCTATGTTTGTTATTTAGTGTATAATTTTAAAGTAACTTTTGTTTGAAAGACTCTGAGAAATAGATTTGGACCAAACTGCATGGTGCATGAAACATAAGGATGATTAAATACAGTTATGCTGAAGTCTTCATAGAACAACTGAAAACTGAGACTATCTACTACAAATTTTGATTAAACACAGTATATTTTCTTCTACCTGTATGGGTGAAGTAGTTTATAGTCTTTTTCTATTGTGGGCTGTTCAGTGTTTTTAATTTAATACAGCCGCATCCCACCTGGCATGCCTTTACTGCAGCATTGTCCTTGATAGAACATTAAACCATTTTGGCATTTGCCACAGTTTTGTCTGTTGGTAGTTAGAATTCAAGGCAAATATTAAGCTGGACCATTCTTGACAGACATGAGGGAATATAATAATTCAAACACTAGGGAATGCTAATGTATATTCTTACAAAGATTTAAACTGTTGGGCTTCCAGACTGTTATCAATTCTCAATGTTTATCGTCATGTTACATTTTAGAATACTTAACTGGCAAACTTATCACCTTCATGAAGGTGATAAGACCAGGGTTACACTGTGCAACAGTCGTAGAAGTATTCTTTCACAAATTTATCCAGTCACTTTCTAAATCCATGGAGTTGTTACTAGAAGAAAGTGCTGTAAAATGTTCTACAGCTTCTTTATTCCTGTGCAATGACTGACTGTTTTGGAACTGCCCTTTCAACTTTAGTTTTGTGCATTTCCCTATGTCCTCGTACTGGGAGGACATAACAAAAAGTAAATCCATATTCAACGTCTCTATGCCACTTATTACTCTATAAAACTCTACCAGATTCTTTCCTTACTCGTCTTTTTTTTTTTTTCTATAAGGAAAATTCTTGTTTTGTTATCTCTTACACAGAAGCTTTCATTATCCTTATTCATCTTCTTTCGGTATATTTTTTTTTTATTCTGACATTTCCTTTGAGTCAGAGAGCTCTGAACTGCACACAGAATTCTAGAAGTGGCTGTGAAGGATGTATGCAGTGACATTTTCTTTATTCCTTTCTTAGTAAATATGGGATATTTCTACAGTCAGAAAAGATTTTCCACAATTTTATTTTGTCAGTAACCTAGAAGTTTTACTAGTGGGGAGACAAAATATGTAGAGTAAATATTTTCTTTAAAAATATTCAGAGGTTGTGATGTTAAAAAATGTGGTTTGGTAGACATTGACTATGCTTAAAATTAACATGCTTTATATTGAACAAGGTTTTATTTTTTTAATTATTTTACAGGCTTGCCTTTTCCTGACCTTTAAAAGAACTTTTAAATCGTCTGTGTCATGTTCTGAAAACCTTATGCCTATCATGACTGAAGGACTGAGTGGTATTCCAATGTGAAATGCTTTGATTTTAAATGATAATTGAAGGACTCAAAAGGACACTGATACTATAAAGAGAGATATATATATACACACATTTAACCCTCATCATACACATAGTAAATAAATCTGTAAAATATATTTTTCCTCCCAAATGTCCAAGCATTGTTGTGCCTATTTTACAGCTAGGGAATCAAACTCCAGGAATATATGGATTGTAAGATATCTGTACAAGCTCCTTAGACATAAATATTACTTACCTGTCAACCTCCTAGAGGTAATTTCATTGGAAATTGAGATATACTAACACAAAGACAGATATATATATGGCTAGATAGATATGTATATGCATAAGTATATAAATGAAGGATTGAAATTTTTAAATCTGAAGTATGGGTAAAATAACTCATTTAGCTGTGGTGTATGATTTACAGGTTATTGTGGCTCGATGAACCTTTATGTGGTAACATTCTCTGATAGGTCATGTCCTTGCGGCTTCATCATTTGATTTTTTTTAAGCAGAAACACTGTTCTCTGTGACATTTCTTTTGTGTGTGTGTGCATGTGGATTGTGGATAATGTATTAGGAAACATGATAGACAAGCAATAGGATGGTCAACAGTCAGCTGCTATGCAAGTTCATGTCCTGTCAATCCATTTCAGTCACTGTTTAAACTAAATTTAATAAGATTTAATTTGAACAGGAATAAATGAGATTTTATTTAAATGAAAAACAAATGAGATGGTTGTCATGACACTAAGGGACAGTAGGAGAACACAGCAGGACAGATTCTAAGCAGATCAAAAGGGAAAATGTTTTCTCAGTTAAAAGATTCTTTTGTCTCTTCTACTTTTGGTGTTCTTGTTGATGGAGGTTTCTTTTCATTATCCACCAGTAAGGAGATTTTAAAGTTAAATACTCTGGTCACATTTTTTTTTTATTTACATGACCAAAAAATAGGACCTGTTCTGTTTTGCTGTAATGGCAGTATGCGTACAAAAATTTCTTAGAAGCAGAAAGGGACAGTACAATGAAGATGGAATTTTGTCATAAAATCGTAGAATACTTTGGGTTGGAAGGAACATTTAAAGGTTATCTAGTCCAACACCCCTGCAAGAAGCAGGAACGTCTTCAACTAGATCAGGTTGCTCAGAGCCCTATCCAACCTGGCCTTGAATGTTTCCAGGGATGAGGCATCTACCACCTCTCTGGGCAACCTGTTCCAGTGTTCCATCACTCTCATTGTAAAAAAATTTTTCCTTATATCAAGTCTGAATCTATTTCCTTCTATTTTAAAACCATCACCCCTCGTCCTATCACAACCGGTCCTGCTAAAGAGTCCAAAAGAAGTGTCTTTGCTGGTTTGATAATGTTTCTCCCCTCTTTTACTCATGTCAGAGATCCTGAAAATGCTAAGTAAATTCAGGTGTCACGCAAACTTGTGCTCTTTAATGCCTTTTACTTTTTCCTGAAACTAAACTACGCATGTACTACTCTTTTTAACTTTATTTTTTTTTAAATGCACATCAAATGCACATTTTTTATTCAGACTTATGTCAAACTTTGAGCTAGTTTCCACAAGAGATTTCCTCTCCATCTGAAAACCTACTTTTCTTCAGCGGCAAAAAGCAACTTTTTCTACTTCAAAGCCAAATTGTTCCCCTTTCCAATATTTAAGATTTGTACTATGTATTCATAAAAATTCTGGAGACGAACTGCATTTTGATGATTTCAAGCAATAGATTGGCCACTTATGCTTTCCTTTCTTGATTTCACTTTCTTACATATGAATATGCCAGCCTTCAAATACAAGGGTATGTCTTACATTTCTCAGCCCTACCCATGGGATCAAAGTAAGAAGGATTAGCTGAAAGCCACCAAGGAATATTAGAGTAGCCCCTGTAGTGCTACATTTGAGAGAAATTAGGATGCTCCCAAGATCAATGAATAACCAGGAAATATATTCATATCAATGAAGTCAGAATTACAAGTTATGTTTACACAAATGAACTTAATTATCGTGAGGCATTCTTATTCTCAATATTTGTCTCTGTTTTTTAAAGCTTTTTTTTTACTGCATGAACCAATAGCCTTTTTTTGCTGCTGTTCCACTCTTCCGTAAAATATTTCTGCCACCTTTCTTCACAGTTCCTGAGTATTTAGAGGAATATCACTGGAAAGGACAGGAACCTTTCTGACCTTTCTGATTCCTGCCTATTTGAATGCAGTATTCAGCTGTTCATAAACAAACTCTAAATTACATCGGTATAGTATTCCTTTCTTGTCCCATCACATGTCACTATTGGATGTACTGCTTCTTTGATGTTAAGAGAATATATTTGGAGTTAGTTACACTTTTTTTTTTTCTGTTACATAGGCTGGCTAACACAATGACATGTTTATTGTTCACTTTTTAAACACTGTAAGCAAGTTGTAATGAAGCAGACAACCTAGTGTACAAATTGAGAGAGACGTGATACCTCTAAAAAGAGGTCATAAATTTAATAGAGCAGGTGATATAATTAGAAAAAGCAGCTAAACTTCTAGGTAAATTGCCTTTTCTCTAGGTCTGACAAAGTAACAGTAAATGTCAAGTTATAAAAGGAATGTGATCATTTCTTTTAGTGTAAAAATAGATGAATTTGTATAATCCTAATGATGTTTCCCCAAACCTGTTTATCCATGTCTTGCATACTGCTTTTTATCTGTTTTTCTCCCTTATTTCTGAAATATCCACAGTAATGCTAGGAGAGTTATCTATCTGTCTTTGAAGGATTATTAATGTTCACATAACCATTTCTAATTTTATATTTCACTTATACTGACTACAAAATTTGCACTCATATGAACTGGTTTTCACAAATTTCAACACAGGATATTTTGTTGGGTTAAAAATATTGTGTTTTACTCATTTCTCCCTTGGCATACTTGACAGGATATCTATTTTAAATTGGGTCAAAATTTGCCTATGAATTAGGCCTGAAGTCCTTTCTTTAATTATATAAAGAAAAAAATGCACAGATGTTGTTACATTTTGCAACGGAAATATTTCCTTTCCTTACCCATTAGAGTGAATTTAATTTACAGTTGAGCTACAACTTGATACTTCAGTACCTGCATACATTACCTTCCTCATATCATAAAACTGCACTGCATCATTTCAGGAAAAGCTACCCTAGAGGGTGATAAAATAGTGAGTGCTTCTTAGTATCAGCTATTCATTTTCTCTCTGATTCAGATTACAACTTTTTGAGCACTGCTTTCAGGATGGCATAACTGTAGGAGTCTAATAAAAGTAAACATACTCACAGTATATTTTACTGCAGTTTCGTGTACTAAAGAGATAACTAACCCAAACTACTGTAATTCATGTCAGAAAAGACTGTAGCAAGCACTCTCTCATCACAATCTGTATGGTGGAGTGACACAGTTGCAGCTTCACTTGCCCAGAATACCAACATAAAACAATAGTACAGTGCAATACATGGAGGAGTTTCAGAGAAAATCCTGAGGAGTTTACAATCTGCATGAGACCATTAAGGCCGATAGAGAACTAGTTCAGAGGAATAAATATTTTGTCAGACATAATTCTGTAACAAAATTTATAATATATATCCATATAAGAATATAGGTGTTTCACTCTCTTCCCAATCAAGTGACTAACTATTAGAACACACCAAATGACAAATTATGCTTTTACACTGAGCTACATGCATCTGATGCAGCTGACAGACATACAGCTCAGAAAAGAATGAAAACACTGCAAAAATGTATCCTGCCTTTACTCCTACCATTGTATCTCAAGTTCATAATCAGAAACAGGGAAGAGCAAAGTTTGAAAATGCCATATTCCTTCTTCTGTGCTCAAAAGAGAGCTTGTAAAATATCTACACTGACATAAAATTAAGTTTTGAAACCTTTCTTTGTGTTTCATAATTTTTGTTTGCTCTCTTGTATTTGGTTCTCTTTCATTTTCTTTCTAGCTCCTTTGTCTCCTTTGCTTAGTAAATATTTTTTTTTTTAAATGAAACAAACGAAGAGCTTATGTAGGAAAAATGTAACAGTTAGAAAATAAACCTTAAACCTTGAGCCTAAAACTGAGGGTAAAAATAAAATTTGTGACACTTTTGATTGCTATAAAAGTGGAACATTTCACTGAAATACTTTGCTTCTGTTTACAATTTTCGCTTTAAGTGGCAAAGATTTTAATTTTTTTTTTTACTCACTTGAATTACAACTTTAAGAGCTGAATTTATGCTTCATAATCATGTCCATTGCCTCTTTTTATACAGAGGAGAAAGGAAATTGCAAAAGTTAAAGTTTGCCTACTTTTTTGTACTCAAAGGTAGTCAGTTCCTAGTTTTGCTTTTTCTTCCTGTCCTCTTCAATAACAGAATCATAGCTAATAGTTTCTCATAGTCCTTTTAAACCTGCAGGCTTGGTTTGTTTTCCAGATAGCTGTAATATCAAATGATTTGCCTTCTTAAATATTCTTTATTTCCACTTGGTATTCTTTCCATCATAGCTTAATGTGCAATACCTTCTTGACCATGAACTTGCACATGAGTTATTACACTGTAATGCAGAGATATAGTATCATCATGGGCAGATTCATTCCA
>JAAGAY010145896.1:0-20708 GCA_011801015.1 Ardeotis arabs
GCAACCTGTTCCAGTGTTCTACAACTCTCATTGTGAAAAATTTTTTCCTAATATCCAATCTAAATCTACCCCCCTCTATTTTAAAACCATTACCCCTAGTCCTGTCACAACAGGCCCTACTGAACAGCCTCTCCCCATCTTTCCTGTAGGCCCCCTTGAGGTACTGGAAGGCCGCTCTAAGATCTTCCCGGAGCCTCCTCTTCTCCAGGCTGAACAGCCGCAACTCTCTCAGCCTGTCCTCGTAGGAGAGGTGCTCCAGCCCTCTGATCACACTGGCAGGAACTGATAGCTTTTCTGCCACTGCATTTGGCTTTTTGAAGTGGATCTCCTAGCATCAATACCTTTCTCAGGCAATCATACTTGAAATTCAGACAATTCTGAAGTGTCACTTTTTTTAACTGCTGAAATCCCCTTTACCTTTAGAGATCTTCATATCAATGATCGGAAGTGAAGGACAAGAATGCAGGGCGGGTATCTTAAACTTGGCAAGAAGAGGCGAGGCCACTATCAGCCTCCAGAAACAGTATCCTGCAACCATTCTTTGTGAGAAGGATGCATTACAGCTGTATCTGTTATGAACTATGTATTCTCGTTTTTATAGCAGAAACTTTTTATTTAGATGCTTTAGTCTTTTTTCTTTCTAGATCATTGTTTAAAGGTTGTTGTTGTCCACCTAGGAATTAGCAAATGGTACTGGAATTTATGTTTCTGTTTCTTAGATAGAATGGTAATTACATTCTTTAGAAATACTCTTGACCTTCTGATTTTCTTTATGTAGTCTGCAGGGAAAAAGTGTTTCTATAAATCATAAGGAACAGCGATTACGTAATGTGTGTTACACAGAATGTGTCAATAAGTTTACGTAAGACAGCTCTTTTAAAGCAATCAAATTTTTTTTTTTCCCCCTCTGCTTTTGTAGCATTGTACTTCAAGGCTATATTAAATGCTACTGTGTTTCTTTTCAAATATGAAACAAATAGAAATATCTATGTAACCAAGCTTGTGACTTGTAAATTATATTTAGTGGCAAACTGAAGATCCAGGCAAGCATGTAATAAATTGAGGAGGGCTTTTTGTTGCCCCCTGGTTTTAAAGCAATCAGTGTGTTGGTTTTAACTACTATTCGCTAGCCATTGCAGTTTGTCACAATACTTAATTTAGACATATAGAGGGATAGTTAGTTGATAATCAGTTACACAGGAAACTTCAGGGATTAAGAAAAATAGCAATTTAACACTGGTGCTTCAAGGATAAGCTGGGTTTTCTTATGGTAAACTTCAGGATTAACTTTTCCTCATTTTAGTTTCTTTGCCTTATTTCTTTCCCCACTCCCATGCTTCATTCTACCAGCATGTTGGGAAAATGCATTGTTTTACTCTAAATGTGAAGTAGCTGTGTGTCCAACCATAGAAACTGTAACAACTAAGGTTCTTGCTGAAACTAAATCAATTTCTCACTAGTTGAGTTGAGTTTTGAAGTTCCTGGATTTCTGAAACAAAATAATTGACTCTTTGGAAGGTCAGCAGAGGTTGTTATTGTTTCAAGGAGATAAATTTGAATTTCCTTTGCTTATTCTCAGCTTATTTATATATCAAACACTCCCAGTGCTGCCAGAGCCTTATCAGCTCCCTGTAGACATAGACGTGCTTCTGTTCGTGTCTTTTTAAGTGTAGGGATTTACCCTGTTCTTAACTGGAATTTGCTTTACTGGATAACAATACATATGCAGAAGGAAACATACACTTACTGTCTGTCTGTATCACCTTCAGATGCTTTTCAGTAACACCTTGTATTTCTGATAGAACTTTTCACATGCTGGGAAAGGGAGTCAGGATTCTTCTTTGTTCCACACTCTCTACCCAATCTTATCTATCTCTCAGTTTGTTTTTACAGTAACTTTTGAAAAACTAGATTGTTTCTTTTGTTCCTCTGATTTTATGGGGTTAGAGAGAGTGGCCATCAGTAGAATTACTGGATCTAACTCTTTGTAGATGACACATTTCAGAATTTTATTTATCATTTGCTGTCAAAAGGTCTCATAAGGGCAATACAGAGAGAATGATACCTGAACATCCAATTCCTTGATGGTTCGTAAACTTTTTTTTTTTTTTTAATTTATTATGCATGAATACAGATTTTACAATTGTAATTGAAGCCCTGTTTTCTGGAAACGTTACAGTAAGTCTCTTCTATAAAATTTGCACAACCAGTTTTAAAAAAAGAACTACTAAAAACTTTTTCATTGTTAGAAGGCATTTATTTAGGTCTAGTTTCTCTTTTCTCTGTAGTTAGGGAATTGTAATTTATCTGAAGACCGTTTAAATATTGAGCCATTTATAATAAAAAGGAAAAAAACCAATCTTGAAATAACAATGTTCTGCTTTTGGCTGACCATCCTAGCGTGGGGTGGGTTTTTTTTGTTTTATAAAAATATTTATTTAACCTTGTGGGTTTTTTTACCATTTATTTGTGAAATCAATGCACATATCTTAATATTAGAGCAGTTTTTCAAAAGCATTTGAAGATATTTCCTAGTAAAACTGATGAGATGATGTATATTTTTGAAATGTTGATAAATACTTCTTAATTTTGTAATAGTAATCAACTTCTCACACAGAAATCTTATGCAATGCATATAAACACGTTGGCCACTGTGATTGGAGAGATGCTGGTTTGGTTTTCTTTCCTGTTAATTTGATGAAGACTATGATTTCTATTTCTGTATTAGTGCAGTCTGGTGTTGTTAATAGTATAATCTCTAATAAAAAAGCAATGGTCTAGCATTTTTTCCAGTTAGTAAAAACTAAAATTGAGTACCAAATACAGAAATCTTGTTTCTTTTATTCTGTATATCCATTTGCTAATTGTTATTCAGTGCTAGATAATGTCTGCCACTTGCGTTTTAGTTGCTGACATCTTACAGCAATTTACTGTGTTTTGGGCTATTTATGCCCATAGTAATAACTTAAGAAGCTTTCAGTCAATGGGCTGTCTTGAAACTTAGGCAAGATCAGCTTTTCATTATAACTGCTTCATTTTGGAGATTTTTATTTTTGCTTTTTAAAATGTTCTACTTGGAAAATATGCAGTCTTCAGAATACCTGATCATGTGAGTTTTATTAAGTATTAATCCTGCAGTTTTGTTTAAAGTTTGTATTGTAACACACAAAGACTGAAAGCTAGAAACACAGAGATATACATGTGCGTTAGGAGTAAGGGAATTAAGGCTTCCTTACTTTTTGTTTGTCTCTTAAGAGCTTTCCGAGTTTAATCTTTATTCAGTTTGAAAGTATGGTTTTGTTTTCTAGGCTGAAGTGTGACAGTTTCCTGTAACAAAGTATGTTTTCTCTAGTTTACTATTGTAATTTTAATTAAAATAAAACAATGAAGGAACTGAGTTTACAGTTTTGCTCTAACAAATTGCAGTGCACAGTATATACAGGCATTTTCAGTGGTTAAAATGTTCAAAGTAGTTGGGTTAAATAAGTTAAAATTTAAGATTTGGGTGAGCTAATTATGTAAAACAACTATGCTTTTGGTGAACAGATTACAAATTTGACTAGGTCAGAGATAAAAATTTCAGAGTGGCTTTATGGGTTTGGTTTTTTCAGTTATCGTTATTATGATTAAATGGAAATTGCTTAGTTAATGCTGTATTGAAAGTGGACTGAAGTGGTGATCTGGAACAAGTAAAGATGGAATGTGGGTGAAATGCATTGCCTGGTTTTTGGATTTCTGAATTGCACATTTTGTATTTCCATAGTAAGTGTATTACAATTCACCATTTACTCCACTGTTTACTGGCCAACTCTTAAGTGGTTTACAAATTATTTGTTGCTGGTGTGCTGGCATTAAAACTGCACATCTGTTGTTGTATGTTTCTTTTGTCCATGTTAAGGTCTCTTCATTGTAATTCTTTTATTATAATGAAATAATTAGAGTCCTCCAAAGCATGTGGCATTTAAGTACTCACATCCTTCTGTTTTCCTCCCCCAAGATGCAGAATCGGATGGCAATACTACTCTGCAATTTGAAGCCTGCAAAGATGAGGGGAGTAGTATCTCAAGCAATGGTGATGTGTGCCAGCTCCCCAGAAAAAGTGGAAATTCTGGCTCCCCCACCGGGGGCAGTACCTGGGGACAGAATCACTTTTGCAGGTTTTCCTGGTAAGCAGGTATTTGGGAAATTGGAGGAAATAAGTGTGCCAAGGTGACCTCAGTGTTGAAGCAGAAGGAACAGTATTTTAAAGCTGATTGCACTTTTTGTTGAAATTTTCAGAAGTAGTGATAGTCAAACTTTTTTATTATTGGCATCCTAAAATTGTGTGAATAAAGGGTTGAAAGTACTGAACCACTTGCCAAAGATTGGAAAATACTGGGAAAAAACTGTAACTTGAAAAAGTTGTATAGTACTTTAATATAAAACTACCCACTTTCTTTAAGTCCCAATAAGTATTTCTACTTTTGAAATGTATGGACAAATGTATTTGCACTTTGCAAGTTACAGTAAGCAAATGTAAAGTATCTTTACCAGTGTCTCAGTGTAAGCGATCAAGTGGTAAGTTCCTGATACTAGCTCCTCACCCTAATGAAATTGGCAAAACTTGAGGTAGAGGGGTTTTTTGGAGGAGGAGGAAGAAGAAATGGAGAGGATTGGAGGGGATGGGAATCTCCTATTTATGCGAGGGGCCTATAATATTCAAAACATTAGGATTTTTTTGTTTGTTTGTCTGGGAGGAAATTACTTTTGGAGTCTCCAAAGGCAGACATTGGACTTCTTCCCACTTAATTAAATCAGTAAATCTGTATATTTTTTTTCAGAATAAAAAAAAAAAGAAAATAATAATATTTAAACTTTTTCAAAATATTATTTTCATCCGTTTTCCCACTTTCTCCAACTCCCACTCATCTATGACAATTGTTAGTTTCTAACCCTGCATGTTGGTAACCGAACTAAGCATCATGGATATAACGTGTTGGAGAATGCTTCCCTTCTACCCAAATACCAGTTTGTTATTCTCACAGGCTGAAAGGGATACGGTGAGCTTCAGCTTCTCCTGTAGCTGTCTTTGTTAGCACTGCTGCTTTATTATGTTTGTCATGGTTTTCAGTGTTTTTCATCAGGCGGTGCTGGTCCATTATGATCCCAGCAAGAAAGGTGCTCAAACTCTGCAAAGGATCATTTGAAATGCCATTTATTACAGCTGACACTGAAAAGAGAGAATGGTATAAATAACCTCACATCACACAGATGATATGAACCCCAAGTTAGTGCAGCATCAGACAGGCTTCTGATCCACGTGCAGCATGCTGTGCACTCCCTGTCCATAGAAGAGATTCCTCACTTTTCATTTGAGCTGTTGTTGTATTTTTTTTTTTTTCATTTTAATTGTCAAACAGAAAGACTGGCTACGTTTATCATGCGCTCCAGGGATTTTTGCAGCACAGCGCAAGCCCAGACCTCCTCAGGGCAACTGTTACGTGGATCTCTGAGTTCCTGATGAACAGTGACCTTCTGCTCAGGATCACTACATCACTTTATCTTAAGAAAAAGTGGTCTAACTCCCAGTGTTTCCAGTATTGGGTGGAGTTGTATGCCTGTGCATTTATCAACAAAGTATTCTTCTTCAGGAAGAATTTGTTGCTCAAAAGTAGACTTTCATGCCTGAAAAAATGATGTGGCTTCCTTTTCTACATTGAAACATATTAACCTTTTTAAGCTATTGCGCCTCTGACAATTTCTAGCTATACAGCAGTGTTTTTATTTATGAACCTTTTGACAAGCTCTATGCTTAAACATATTTGCATGAGATAACTTGCATAAATATATGCATATATGTACATATATAGAAATTTTTATACTTTTCATGGTTGAAACTGCGATGCTCTAAAAAAAATAAGTATTTTGTTTGGCGTATGATAAAGGAAGTAATGGTCTGTGAGGTGGTTTTGAAACAGAAGGAAAGCTCAGCTTGCTATGATTTAATCCTCTGATTGAAAATATTTTGAAGTAGTACTATGTTTAAGATGCAAGTTGGTCTTGCAGCATTTTTTCCATTTTTAGATTTCTATATTAAAAATATTCCAGGTGCTAGTTAAGATGCAGAAGTAGTAAGCTGTACTGAAATCTGAAAGGCTTCAGCAATTGCTTTGGCTGAATTGTAGGAATATTCACTCTTAACTTCTAGTAGTTATCACATATCTGTGAGTAAAGATGGATTAAATGTTGGCAAGGATACACTCATTTTGCTTTCTGTTGCTGTGGAAATGGATGTGCAAGAGAGAGAATCAAGCTGTAGAGTAAATCCTTATAGTGCATAAGCTCTGAAAAATTATGTACAAGTCAACCTGGGCATGTGGCTTTTTTTTTTGAGGGGGGGAGAGTCTTTTTTGTGTGTTTGTATCTAAGACGTCTTTATTGTGAACTTATATCTCAAGTAACTTCATATATGTGACCTCTGAAAATAATATGAGAGCTGGTAGTAGTGCTGTTCTCTATAAGCCATGACTTTTCTTGCACATGACTAATTAAGTTTTATCAAAATAATTAAACTGTTTGACTCCATAGTTGCAAAAACAATGTATCTCCTAGTTACATAAAACTTATTTTGAAGAATTTTAAGACTTGTGATTTTATTATCTTGAAGTGAGTAGGAGAAAGCAAGAAAAAAAGTATTGATGGGTGGAAACTTACAAAATCATTGGCATCTGCTTCTGTAACTTAACTTGTTGCATAATTGTCTTTTGTGTATTGCCTTTGTAAACTGAGATATTAATACTGCTCATTGGTAGGTTTTGGTTTGCTTTAGGGTTGTTTGTTTTTTTAAAAAAAATTTATTTTAGCTGGAGACTCAGATTGCCACTTACCTTCTTTTCTGAGTGATTAACAACTTCTGGTGGGTTTGGTGTGTTGTCCCTGTACCCTCCTCTCCACCTGATACCTTTTTCTGGTTTGGAAGTTTTGTTTTTTCTCCTTTATAAACAGGTCAGTGGTTTGTTGTTTGGTTGTGGGGTTTTTTTTGTGGTGGTTTTTTGTTTTGTTTTGGTTTGGTTTTTTTGTTTTGTTTTTTTTTTTTTCTCTTTTATTCCTGGGCAGCGGAAACTTAGTGGGAGACTGGAAAGCTGTTTTTCAATTTTTAATGAATTTGTATGTCTATATCTTCAACTCACCTTTTTGGTGTTAAAATCTCATATGCTTCTTAGCTGCTGTTTCCGCAGAGACAATCTGGAACCTCACTGATACTGTTACGAGGAGAGTAGAATCCTTGCTATGTCATATGTCACTTAATTTCAGTGCTTAATTGTAACCGTTTATATTCTGATCAAATTTTTTTAAAGGAGTAATTATAAAGCGTAAAGATTCAGTTTGAGTCCTTGAAATCAAAATAGAAAGGATAGCTGGGTCTTATTGTGGTTTGAAGTATGAAAGCCTATGAAGCAGCATAATTTGATAAGGAATGCTGTTGTCTGGAGGGATGTTCTTTTTTGTTTGTTTATTTTATTGCCCTTAGGGGAACTTTAACACTGTTTTATACTCCAATACATGAATCTTTAAGATCTGTTGCACTTTTTTTGTATTAAGAACTTCATCAAATTTCTATCTACCTTCAGTGGAAAAGGTCTGATTCATAAGCCATACAAAAATTATTACATCGCATGTCTGTAAATACTATACCCTCCTACACACTAATTGCCATAAGACAGCAGTAATTTTTGGAGTTTTTGCACATAACTGTAAAATCTTCTTTCTAATAGCAGCGTAATTGACACTTTGACAAAATTCTTCAATGCAAAAATGCCACAGGAACCACAAACCTGTTATTTAAGTTACCTAATTAGTCATTCTAGTCCAAGAATCCTTGACAATTTAGTTAATAAGTGTATTTAAAAAAAAAAAAAGTGCTAAAACTGGAGTGCAATGGTTGGTCTGTATTTAACAGGTTTCTTTAAGCAAAGCTTTGGTGTATGGATGCATAGTTATAACCCACAGTGGGCTATGTGGTGTTAACATCACCACATTCTTTTGGCCCTTCTTGCACTGAGATACATTCTTTCAGTAGTTACTGAGCTGTTACAAAGTGAAGAGGTTTCTTGCTTATGAGAATTTCTTTTGTAATATTTAAACTGCTAGACCAACTGATATGTTTAACAAAATTTGGGACCTCTTATTTGCTTCTTTTTATGTAAAAAGAGTGGGAAGCTCATTAAACCAGTACAAATTTAAATTTATTTTATTTATAGAATCCCTTCTAAAGAGTATTTTCTGGGAAGAAGGAATGCAATGAGAAGTCATAGGAAAGTGCACAGCCTAAAGCTCTGGTAGTATTTAAAATTGGTGCCTATGCTAATCTAATATGAGCTCACCACAGATCCCAAGGGAGCTTGATGCAGGATTCCAAAGAAACTTATTAACATCCAAAGCGTGCTTTTTATAATGAAAGTCAGTTTTTTTGGGTTTTTTTGTTTGGTTTTTTTTTTCCTTACTGAAAAAGTTCAATGCTTTTTATATTTGAGGAGGGGGAAAGAAATGCACAATGGATTGTTTAACATTCTGTTTAATGATGTGCATTTGCTTTGGTCTAAATCCAAGTCTGGCTTTGTTCATGAACTTGAGCACTGAGCAGGATTTTTTTTTTTTTAAATGCACAATTACCTCTAAAAGTTTAATTTATTAATGGTATTACTGATTTTTCTTTTAAATATTAAGTGCACTGTGGTTATGAAATAACTCGACCACATTACTGAATCTTGCTTTGGCAGGGGCTAGACTGCTTAACAGAGAAATCTGGCCTGGTCTGCTTCTCTTTCACAGTTACTTATATAGAAACTACAGAAGTTAGAGCCATTTACAGGCAGAAGTAACTTACTTTCACAGGCACTGAGGATGTGAATAGATTGAACTGTTGAATAAATTTGAAGGAGGAAAACAGTAAGGTAGGCTGGAATGAGAGTAGTTTGTTTAACTGCCCGTTGATCAGCCAGTCAGGAATACACCAAGCAGTAATTAATTGCACCCAGCTACTAGAAACACATATGTTAAAATCCCTGTAGCCTTAATAGTTTTTCTTCCTGAACTTTTGAGGACAATGTGTAGTGGAAGATGATAGTGCTTGACATGCTGCTCACTTGGTCTGTCACCTAAATTTTTAGGAATCCTTTTGGTCTCTAGTAAATTTTGTGAACTAGCAACTAGCAATGGTTTGATTTCTTCCTTTCGACAATATTTGTGATCTGTTACTTACAACCTTTTTTTCCCCATGAAAGATCAGCATTTTGAGAGAGGCTCTGGAGACATTTCCTAGACAATTCCTAATTCTGATGAAAGTTTTAATTTTGAGAATTGCAGGTAATGGTGTTTTTTCCTTTAAAAGTGTGTACAGTGGTGCTATGTGGGCTGTAACAGATGTGTTCATATATAGAGCTCTTGCTCTGCCTTCTGTGTTGTGTGCTATTAGGTTATTCTTTGTCTTGAAACAGGAGATCCTGAGAAGGAACTTAATCCCAAGAAGAAGATTTGGGAGCAAATCCAACCTAATCTTCATACCAATGACCAGTGTGTTGCTACGTACAAAGGAGTTCCATTTGAAGTGAAAGGGAAAGGAGTCTGCAGGGCAGAGACCATGGCAAACAGCGGAATTAAATAAATAAATGGTTATTAGAAGTTTTTTCAGATATTGAAATGGAAAGTAATGCAAGCATAATAAAAAACATGAACATATTACACCTCTGAAATGCATGGCTAATCCTTTTTTTGTTTGATGCCTCTTCCAGAGGTACAGAATGTGCCTCCAATGCTTTCACAATCCACTCATTCACGATGCTTACTGTTCTTGAGGTTAAGTATTGTCAACAGTCATTAACCACTCAGTGCTCAAGACTTAATTGCCAAGGCTTGTTCATGGTAGAACTACAGGCAGGCAAGTGTATTTTCGGTTTAGAGGATCTATGGAGCAAAAATTTCTGCCATGTTCCATGTGTGCTAACGGCTCTTCAAGAGGTGCAGGACTAGCAGTTAGTTAGTGAAGACCACAATCTTCTTAATTCTTCTAGTCATCTTTTAATAGTTTTTCTCCACTTTCAAGCAGTTTTCAGATATATGGTAAGCCTCTGCAACTTTTATTCTTGGCTGTGTTGCCTAAGTGGCCTGCAGACATTTGTAACGGGAAGATTAAACTATGGCTCTTTATGCCCTAAGATAGACAAATGGACATACTTTCATGTCCCACAGTGAAGCTATTATAATGTCGGTAAGACCAAAGCTGTCACTTTGCTAAAATAGTTCTTTGTCTAGTCCACCTCGATATTTCCTGCCAAATGACATACAGTATGAAGAAAGAATAGCAAAGAAATTGCCAGAGCTAGTCAAATACTACCAAAAAAATTGCAGTTTCCAATGCCAAAGAGGTATAAAATAAACTGATTTCTTTGTTCTAATGTATTTTTATGCAATGACATTTTATGCAAAAGATGCTTTGGTTTTAACAGAAATAGTTTCTTCAGTTTTTACAATTAGAATTATTCCGTAATAATGTAGTACAGGTAGTCATAGTTGCTATGGTAATAGCCTCAAGTTACTACTTTTAATTCCTGTCTTTTAATAATCTAAAAATAACTATTTTAGATCAATTTGCAATAAACCTTTTAAATAACTATTTAGAGGTACTTCAGATGTTTTGGCATATAATATTTAATTAACTGATAACTGTCTAACCACTGAAACAGTAAGTGCTTTTTTTAACCACTGAAATAAAAAACCGTAACCACTCTGAATTTTGCGGGCTTTGAACTTCATCCAGTAAACTGAGAGAGAAAACAAAATGACAATGATATAAAATTAAAAGCAACAAGCACAAAAGAAGAGATGAACAGGCTTCTTTTTTGAATGAGTTTTGTATGTGCCTATAAACGGTGTTATTTTTTAATGAATCTGGGAATAGTTCTTTTAAATGTGCCAAATAGCGTTAAGCACATGGGAGCTATTTTATTTGCCTTGTAGGTTACATATCCAGTAATGTCTCTTTAAACAAAATTATTGAAGTTCAAAATTTCAGTTCTAACATCCTGAATCAAGGTAGGGAAATACTTTTACAGTAGATAAATCTTAGCTTTTAATACTGGAAAGCTCTTTACAAACTTTGGAATTCAGAGGAGCTTCAGAAAGCTTGAAGAATTGAGCAAAGAGGCTCCATTACAGTCTGAACTCCTTTGCATTTTTTACTTTTTTTTTTTTTTCTTCCACATCTGTGCTCTGTATTAATTGTACTGTACAATCTGGTGTAGCGTAAAATCTCATTTGTAACTACATATGTATTAGGAGCATGATTTAGAGCACTAGTTCTGATTTTTGTGGTTGAAGCTAGGATTCTGGATGTGGTAGTGTGAGGTACTAGATGAAAGGCAAGTAATTTGGCAATCTAAAGAGCTATTTCCAACTGTATGTTCAAAGATATTTGGTATGGATATCAAATTTTCCAGTTGATGGCTTCTCAGCTTTTATTTCTATTAATTGTTACCTACCATAGAAAATAGACAAATGAACACCTGAAAGGTGATTTTATTCCTTGCTAGTGTTTAAGTAGAAGCACTCGATAATTATTTTGTCTTATAAAATTCAAGAGCTTTCTTAAGATAGTATCTCTTTCCTCTTTAATTATGCTTTTCTGATTGTCTAGGAAAATGTATTTATGCTGTACTGAGCTCAGAAGTGACAACAGGGTACTTGAGGCACTGTGCAAATATGCTTCCTCACTCAATCCAGCCTCTTCTGCCTTGTCTGCATGAGTAAGTAGAACTGCAGTGAAATCCTTCCATGTGGGACCCAGAAGTTCCTGTAATGAAAACCAAATCTTAAATAGTTATCTCTCCTTGTTCCTTTTCTTCACTCCCACCTCATATACCTATGCATAAACAAACCAGTTATATCTTCTTTTCCTGGCAGTGATCCAGTTCATGCTATTTCAGTTCCTGAAATTTCTGGGGGTTTTGACCTTCCAAGAGACTGATATCCACTTTCAGTGGAGATATGTGGTTGTGCAGTACTAGCAGTTCTGTTGTCTTACTACAGATGTTAATAGAATTTCTCCAGTTAAAAAATACCTATGTAAATAAGGAAAAATGGTTATTTAGCTCCATCACACATTATTTAAAAATACCTAAAATATAAGTAGTTTACATCAGTAGTTTCCACATATCCATATTTCTACACTTTTTACAGCCCTTTGAATTTATTTTTTTTAAATTACCAATTCACTTTGTGTTGAAAAAATAAATGATGAGTTTCTGTGTAGCATTGATTGCAATTCCAGCTGTATCCCATAAAACTGAACTGTTCTCAACAATTCAGGAAAAACATAAATCAAATACATCAACCTAAGTAAAGGGCCAGAGAGTTTGCCTTTAACTGTGGTGGTTTATCTGATGGAGGGGAATTGAGAAAATAATGGGGTTTTTTTTGTCAATAAGTACTGAAAAATTTAATATGAATAAGAGATATAAATGAAATTAAACCTTAGTACAATCATGCTAACTCCTTTGTGCAACAAGAAACCTACTTTGGTAGTAAAGTCCACTTTGCAATGATCTAAACTCTTTAACCTAAATACCAAGATATATAGAACTGCTTTAAAGGATATCTTTCTACTCCCAAGTTAAGCAGATAGTTAGAAAAACCTGATGTATTGATAGCGATCATTCTTTTTTAGACACTAGGGATGAAAGAAAATTAAACCCATACAAAGTTTTGGCATAAGCTGTCTAAGGAATTGTTGAGTTATCAGTTTTGAAGAGACAGGATAGTGCCTTGAGTTGGTGAGGACTCAGAGTCAATGCTAATGTTAATTCTGAAATCAATATCTGCCACTCTCAATTATTAGGCTATGTTACTGAAATTAAAAAAAAAAAAAATCCAGAGAGATTTGAATGCCAGTAGTCTTCTACTGATATGCCATCTTTGTTGATATGCCATCCTGAATTTGCAGAGGATTATTGTGAAAGCTCTTGATTGCTAAAAGTAGCCTTAATGCTAATGTCTTCTTGGAATGGCATACTGAAATGTAACCATTACTGTTCATATTCCCAGCACCTATGCAGCTGTCCTGCCCCATTTCTTTGTGGCTGATGAAATCACAGCATATAGTCTTTTAAGAGGAAAATAACTAAAAAGCAACCATTGTATAAGCTGAGAGCCAGTTGTAATCATGAAACAGAGGTAAATGTCACTTTCTCATTATTTCTCAACATACTTTTTTCCTTTCCAGTAGGGATTTTAAAGCTCCATTTAAAGGGAAAAGACATGGTGGCATCTCTTGGGCTTTTAATGCACACATGGACTTGACCCAAAACAGTCTCAGATTAGAAGCATGATGATTTTTTACTGGCTTAGAGTAAAAATATTTTGAGTAAATACTGCTTTCTCTTAAATACTATGAAGTATAGAGAGCTGGAGAGCTATATAAGGAAAAAGTAACACTGAAAACAAATATGTAAATGTGTGTAAATTGACAGTGAGTAAGAGTGTGTTGAAATCAGAACCAACTCTCAAACTACCAGAAGAGTGAGGAGCCACCTACCAATAGAGACTAATCAGAAAGAACAGGAGAGCAAATCAAACACACATTGAAAGATATTTTTCTATCTATGTATTTATATATTTGTATTTTTTATCGACATATGTATTGTATATTTAGATAATATCAGTTAGTGCAAGTGATACGAGTTGCTGGACCAGGAAGTCTCCTCCAGTCCTAAAGATTTTTTAGAAAGTTCATTAGTGTAAGCCAGATACAATGTGTAATGTACAGATTTTGTCAGTAACTGAAACCCTTTGTTTCTTCATAAATCATGCAAACCTGGTTCATCTGTTCAGATAGATAAATTGAACAATATCTGTTTGTTGGCCTCTTCTGGTTTTTGTTTTTCCTTCCAAAGATATGTGTGCATGGTGATAAGAAATTTCTGACTGAAAAGGAAGCCATTCCTTTTCAGTGTCTCTCCCCACATATCTTGCCTACTAGCGGAAAAAAAAAAAAATTCCCCTAGGAGGTTCAAAATACTTGCTTCAAGTTAGTTATGCTAGAAAGTTTCCTTAGCCAGAGTAAATTTATGGTAACTTCCTAGTTATTTTCTCTTGAACAGATACAGCAGTAGTGACAGTGCAGGACAGAGGTAAGCATCCTTGTCCCAGGCCAGTCAGATTTACTGCCTGATTTTGGGCGCGTTGTGCTCTGCTTTGGTCCTATACAGAGCACAGGAGAGTGAAATAACCTGATTTGTGTGATTTAAACAGCATTTCTCTTCAACAAGCTAGATCTGTCATGATAAAGCATTAAATGTAATTTCTGAGAGAGAAGCTTACTGTGATAGGTAAATTTGGTTCCTAAATTCCTTTGTGCTGAGCCCACGTACAGAAGAGAAGAGTTCTTGCCTCTCTTCTCAGGTTTAGTGTGGTAAGTGCAGTTGCGGTGTATGGTGACGGAGTTGTGAATGACGTGTTTCAACTGCTGGACTGGGAACTGTTCTAGTTTTCAGCTGTACTGCTCTAGTTCACTTTTGCAGTTGACTCTTCCATAGCTATTGTCACCTGAAGATAAGAGTTGTCGTTAGGGCAGAGACTTCTTTTTATTTATTTGTTACCTGGATGAACTGAGTTGTCTGATCACTTTCATCCGGACGCAGAGGCAAGTCAGCCCTCAGGACCAAGAGAGCTAGATGCAGGCCATCCTTCCCAAAGTGGTGAACCAGCGCTGATCTCACTGTGTCTCTCACCTGTTCTTTGCTCAGACCAGTGTGAGGGTAGCTTGGAGTGTCAAGTACCCGAACACGGAGAGCTAGCTCACAGCCATTTCTTCGTATAATCCCTGAAATGCGGCAGCTGTGTCCTAGGCTGCAGCATGTAGTCACAGAGCTCGGGGAGCAATGACTCTTGAAGTCTGAGCTGCCCAGCAGGCTGTTCCCAGCAGCACTTTTGCCAGTCTGAGTTCTTCCAAGGACAATAAGGTTGATGGTCATCTCGTTGCTGTCTACCATTGTCTATGCTTTTAGCCATGAATCTGTCACTAAGTGAAGAACAAAAAATGAAAAAAAGAAAAGCTGAAATAGCCAGTGCTGTGGATTCAAACCCCATATGAAACTGAGAATTTGGAAATGTATACTGTACAGACTTTTAGACTTGGGACACAGTTAGTGGAAAAGAAAAGCATAGGCTGGTGGACGGAGAGGGGAGATGGGCAATTTCCAATTACTATAATTGTTCATAAATAAGCCTTCTCATTCTCTTTGTACTTTTCTGTAATCCAATGTCTGAAGAAGTTTTGGTGCACATTAGTCATCTAACAAGAATACTGGATGATTAAATAAATTTGGAGATGTTTCAGATGGAAAACCATCTTGGTAAATAAGTAGTTGATTGTAAGTTATCAGTGACACCTGAACTCAATTTTTTATTTTCTTTTTTTTTTTTTTAAGATACTGTGTTCATGTACTCACAGAGAGAGCGTGGATCATTTTAGAATGGGATTTCTTGCAATTAATTCATTTAGATTCTTGCATGTACAGGTTTGAGCTTTCTCCCTCATATTAAATCCATGCCTAAATCAATCTTTTGAAATAACTTAAGTACAAAGCCAAAAGTACAAGAGCTATTAACATACTGATTTTGTTACAGGCAACATTGAATACTGTACATTACGATCTTTCTTACTGAATTCACAGTGAGGTTTCTGTGGATTTTTCAATGATCAATTTCCTTATTTTAAGAATACCTTTTTAAAAAGACACTTTATGAAATGATTGTCATCAGTTGATCATTAGTCTACATCTGCATTGTATTCTTTTTCTGTAGTGTAATAATACAACGTGGTGGACATGCGTTTGTGCATTCCTTTTTTAAATCATGATCACGGATTTGTTCTTTTTTTTTCCTGTAAGCAGTCTATACTTAAATACTTAGATTCATTTCATATTATGTAACTTACCTTATTTTCTTTTAAATCCCTCTTTAATTCAGACTTCATTGATAAACCATATGTGCAGTGTAAAAAGTTCATATGTGAACTTTGAAACTAACAGCGGCAACGTACCGCACTGAGACTGTTACGTACAGATTAATCTGGTTAATCTGTTACAGATAGATCCTCATTCAATTGGATATGTTTGGTCAGTAATTGGCACTGTTGAATTTTTGCAGACTTACCTGCAGATACAGTTTTTGCAATCACTTTAGTGATTGTATGAGGTTGACGTTTTTGAAAGTTACTTGAATTCTACCAGTAGTTAAATGTGAGAGTGATAATGGAGGTACTGGGATTACTTTGTGTTGCATGTTCTTAAATGTGTGTTTGTACATACATGTGAAGAGCAGATGTACTTTCTCTTATTGTTGCAAAGAATTAATAATTGCAGTATTTTCAAAGTGCAGTGTAAACCATATACAGGTGTAAAGCTGTTTGCCTAACAAAAATGGATTAAAATAGTTTAAAAAAAATGGATTAAAATACAGAAATGACTTGTGAATCAGGAAGAAAACGGAAGGCTTGCACCACTGCCAGTCATGTGCGTTAGCTATTGGCTCAATAGCTTAATAAATTTCTCTTGCAAGCATCATTCTTTCTCTACTATAGTAGCATTGAAAGCAGGAATAAAAAGATTGTCCAGAAAGGACCTATCACTTGCTTTTTAGACAATTTCCCACAAGTGGGAAGGTAGCTGATATGAAGTTCTACCCCTTAGTGGAAAATAAATACAAATTTGTGCTTTAATGACCAGGTTCTAGTAATAGAACAAAAGAGTGGAGTGAGCCCTGCTTGTCTGTTCACAAAGAAAGGTTTAGATAAGCCACCTCTCTACTGTTAATCCCAGGTGGGTGGAGGCATATGTTTACTCCCAGGGTATTAAAATGTGTCATTACAGTGAGAACAGGAATCTGGTGTGTAGGCTGTCTGTGGTGGGAGGAAAAGAGGAAGGTGCTTTCCAGAGCCCGGTTCTGCTGGAGATATTGTCATCCAAAATGTAGCTCTGTGTGGGAGCCTCTAAGTATGGTTTACCACAATACCAGGACTGTTCCTGTCTGCCACAGCAGTGGAGTGAGACTTCAGTTCCCCAAGAAGCCTGTTGTTTCCTGCTCTGGTGCTACAAGCACAGCCAGTGCATTGGCAGAAGGTGGGAGCTAATGGTGCCTTCATAGCCTCCTTGTGTAAATTCACGGGTCATTGTGAGTTCATTTGTTTATGTTACTTGGCTGTAGATGGCTGTGTATTAATTTTGTTGCTGTACATTTTTAGGAGCACACAGACAAGTTAGTTGCTTTCAGAGAGCTCCCTGCTCTTGAGCCTGCCTATTCTGGTGAGAGGTGAGACATTAAACCTTTTCCTGTATTGTATGTGTAGCCGAGGCAACTACTGATAGTTTCCACTGTGAAAAGCCTTGTGGCTCAGTGCTGTGCACAGCCTTTGTCTCTCAAGGCATAGTCATATATGAAGTGTATAGCAAGGTTCCTTCATTTGCTAGTGGATACAAACTCAAAGACGACTGGGTGGAGGGTGACTCACTTGCGAAGCAAAAGGGTAGGTCAGTCTCGTAAGACTGTGGACATTGTGAAGATGAAATCCAGATGCTCCCTTTAATTTGCCTAGGAGTCTTGACTTTGGTTAAACTGTCACAGACTAGCTCTGTACTTTTCATCGGACTGTTCCTGTGCACAGTATGCTTGACATTGGAGGCCATGTATGTCCTAGCAGTCACATCCAGCTGAGCAGGTAGGAGGACATAATTTAAGCTGTGCACAGACAAGGATTTAGACTACCAAGAAAGCTAGAATCCCAGAAGCAGAGTAGTGTTGTGTGCAAAATACAACTTGCCCAGCTGGATGCAGAACAGAGCTTTTATGCTGGCAAGATGGCTGTAAAATTAGGAGTAGTGTAAATGAGGGACTGCTTAAATGATATATAAAACTTGGCCAAGCAAACTTCCCCACAAAAAAAAAAAGGCATTTCTTTCCAGTATTATGAACGTAATACAGTCTGAGTTGGGACACATCTGGAAGGTCTTACAACAGCATGGGCAGAGGATTTTTAAAAGTTGTCTTCCTGGGAGGATATGACAGGAAAAAAAAGCAAACTGATTTATATGACACTTGCTTAGGCTCCTCAAAGTACGTGGAAAGAGGCCTCCCCAAGGTGGCAGTATCAGCCTGCTCCACTCAGCTGGTGTCCCCTTGCTCTGGAGTCCTGTGCTGAAATAGAATACCAGGTCAGAAATGAGCCAAAGCATTAGAATAATTACAGAAGTCTTCAAGCATCTCCTGAAATAAGAAACGTAGAAAGCATTTGTTTCTCCTTTGTCACAATAAACATTTTTTACTTTTTATATAAAATGCAGACAGTGCAGCACCTTCATGAATTTGAAGAGTGGTGATTGAAAGGTAGCAGTTAAGACAGCAGAAGTGTTATTTACTGTCCCTTATATGATTCTTTTTCTTAAAAAGTTGTTTATTTTCACTAGGTTTTAAGTTGAGTTGGTGACATTTATTATGAGGCTTTGGATATGACATCTTAAAATCTACTGTCAGAGTAGGAATTTGTAAAGAACAAGTTCAGAGTACAACAAAATTGCCTTGGATGCTTTTTAGCACTGCTCACTGCCAGTGGGTAAGCTATATTTTTTTTATTTGTTTTCTTTGTGTTTATATAACTTGGTTTTCTCTTCGCCATCTCAAAAATAAAAACTGAGCCTATTACAAATTGGCAGGCAGGAAGGTTTCCTGTAACTGATAAAGGAAGCCTTGTACCGCTCCCATAGAAATACCAAGGAGGTCTAGTGAGGAATTGTCAAGAATCTAATGAAGTAAGGCCCCTAATCTAATTGAAATAAGCGGCATTTGGGTATCCAGCTTCTTTAGTTCTTTAGAAAAACCAAGGCTAAAATCATTTGCAAGTAGCTGTTGGATTTGTATATATCTACAGAGTTAACTAGAGGTGCAGTGCATCTTAGTCACATTACTGTGTCAGCTGCTGTTCTGTTGTAATCCCTGTGATCACCCAGTTGCTTTGCACGCACCCTAAACAAGCTCTCCATGATGCTTGTTAGCGTATACCAAGCAGGCTAGGTCTTGTAAACTGAAATAGCATAGTTTCTCTTTCGGCACATGGCATCTTTTACCATGTGGCATCTTTCAGTTCCCACGCCTTCCCATCCCTTACAGCTTCTTTCCTGATGTGGCCTCTCATTTTAGCCCAAGATGATGCCATAATAAGTAATTTAAGATGTGCTTTGATGGATTTCTCTTACTTAGAGAAAACCCAGTCAGGCCATTTTATGGATTGCCACACATGGAGGCGGGCTCATAGCCTTCCCAAACAACATGAGAAATCCAGGAAGATATGCAGTCTATGTAGTCAGTGCAGCTTCAGTTCTGTTAGATGTGTAATTTCTAAGAAACACCAGACACGTCACTGCTGAGAGAGAGACAGGACAAATCTAGTGATGCTCTACTCCTTTTGGAGTGCATTCACAACAAAAACTTCTGTGCTGATCCTAAAGGCACACACATGTAAAATATGCCAATGTTTCCTTAATACAGGTTTTTTTTTTCCTTTGCTTAATCTAATCCTAAGTGTCCTTAGTATTTTTAAACAAAAGTAAGCAATTACCAGCCATCTACAAGATTGTGTTTTCTTTTTGCAGTATAGGTGCCTGTGTATGTTATCTGCTCCTCAGTTTTCCACTGTACTTCTTGCAGCATATTATGGGTTCAGGGCAAATACTGCAGAAAGGTAGCTCAAGGACCCACCTTGTGTTTAAAAGGAGACTGAACAGAACTATCACCACAGTGAGAACATTAGCCAGACCGTTGGTTTGGGGTTTTTTGGTGTTTGTTTTTTGGGGTTTTTTTGTTTGTTTGTTTTTTCCCCTGTTCTGCCACTGAATCACCAAGATCCACAAGATATCATCTTCCTTCATCCTCTGAAAATAATAGACAACTTCAAATTAGAAACCAGTGTCTTTGACATGCTGATCTGGGAAGTCTCTGCTGTGGAAGTATTGTCTCTCTTCAGTTGGCAGGAATGATATCCACCAAGCACTCTGCTTCTCAGAGCACTGTAACAAGCCACAGGAGCACACAGGTTGGGCCATATGGGCTATGCTGCAAGGCTTACATGTTTGCCTCTGTTCACTGCTTCATGTCAAATATGTAAAATATTCAAAGAAATAAAGATATTGCAAGTAAGACTATACATACATAAATAATAGTTAAAAAAAAAAGCCCAAAACAACCCAATGAAATAATAAGCTTGATTTCAAAGGTGTATATTTGGGAAAGAAACAACAATTGGAAAGTACGAAAATACAGACTTAAGGAAGAATTCTTTTTCCCTTACACATACCTAGCTGGATGAACTCTAGGACTGGTCCCATACATCTTCTGTTCTGACAACACGAGTCAGGATACCATACTCATTCACCCTCTTGTGCTTAGCCTTAAAATTCATCCACGTGTGTAAAAACATTTTGCCCCTAGGGGAAAAGTCCTGTGAATGGAGAACATATCTGGAAGCTCAGGAAACCCAGATCTGGCTGCTATTTCTGTAACAGTCATTCTTTTCTTCGGAGAAGCTGCGTAATTTCTCAGTTTCCTCATCTAAATACTGTGGGGAATATTCACCTCTTTTCAAGATGTATAGTGGGATTGATTTAGCTGAAGGCAACAGATTTCTG
>JAAGAY010145897.1:0-76107 GCA_011801015.1 Ardeotis arabs
CCAGGTGGGGTCTCACCAGGGCAGAGTAGAGGGGGAGAATCACCTCCCTCGACCTGCTGGCCACGCTCCTCTTGATGCAGCCCAGGATGCAGTTGGCCTTCTGGGCTGCAAGGGCGCATTGCTGGCTCATGTTGAGCTTCTCATCCACCAGCACTCCCAAGTCCTTCTCCTCAGGGCTGCTCTCGATCCATTCTCTGCCCAGCCTGTATCTGTGCCTGGGATTGCCACGACCCAGGTGCAGGACCTTGCACTTGGCCTGGTTGAACTTCATGAGGTTGGCACGGGCCCACCTCTCCAGCCTGTCCAGGTCCCTCTGGATGGCATCCCTCCCTTCCAGCGTATCGACGACACCACACAGCTTGGTGTCATTGGCGAACTTGCTGAGGGTGCACTCTATCCCACTGTCCATGTTGCCGACAAAGATGTTGAACAGGGCTGGGCCCAACACGGACCCCTGAGGGACGCTGCTTGTGACTGGTCTCCACTTGGACATTGAGCCATTGACGACCACTCTCTGAGTACAGACATCCAGCCAACAAGAAGATGTACCTTTGGGTAGTGCACATATTAAAATTACCAGTATATAAACAGTAAGTTGATATTGAAGAGCATTTTTGTTCTAAACCTAAAGGAGAACCATAGGAATAAAATTAATCTAATCACACAACAGAATTTTTTCATTTTCTATTTATGTTTATTTTTCAAAGGTAACACTACAATACATGTATCATGTACTGCAGTCTATTAGAAACAGGGAAAAAATTTTATCCCACAGGGAAATATCTTTCTTGTGAGTTTCATTTAACTTGTGCTAATATAAAGGTAATTTCCCCACTGGAAGCATGAGGGCAATTTACATTAATACTACGGGGAAGTAGTCATCTTTGATCTCTGACTTCCCTCATTTTTCTGCTTATCTTTATGGGTTACACCATTCAGATGAGCATTTTTTATGATTATATATTCTTTTTAGGAACACATTTTGATATATCCCGAATATTAACGTGGATCTGGTGGTGGTCTTTGAACCTTAAAGAAAGCTCAGAAAGCAAGTGGTTAAAAATTTTTGAGGAAGTGATGTATGAACCAGTGAAGTTTGGAAGCCAGTGAAGTGATGTTTGTTGATATTTGACATTAGAAATACCAGATACAATATGGAATTTGTGATTTAACTGTTGGCTGTTCCTGTGTTAGAGATGTCTATGATGCTACACAACTTTTCAGATCATTTCTTTTTCTCCCAGCACTCCCAGTTATAACTATGCACCAAACATGGATAAGCACTGGATCATGCAGTACACGGGGCCCATGCTACCTATCCACATGGAGTTTACAAATGTCTTGCAGCGCAAAAGACTTCAGACTCTCATGTCGGTTGACGACTCTATGGAAAGAGTGAGTTCAAGAAGCTACTGTGAATACAAACTTATTTGTCAGTAACAAAATTGAATTAATTCCTTCTTTACTTTCACCAGCCACAGCCTGGGGAAAGCCCTTGGGCTACAAACAATTATTCCACATATAGAATCATAAAATAGTTTGGGTTGGAAGGAATCTTTAAAGATCACCCAGTCCAACCCCTCTGCAATGAGCAGGGACATTTCCAAGTCTATCAGGTTGCTCAGAGCCCCTTCCAGCCTGACCTTGAATGTTTCCAGGGATGGGGCATCTAACACCTCTTTGGGCAACCTGGTCCAGTGTTCCACCGCTCTCATTGTAAAAAATTTTTTCCTTATGTCCAGTCTGAATCTACCTCCCTCTATTTTAAAACCATTACCCCTCATCCTATCGCAACAGGTCCTGCTAAAGAGTTTCTCCCCATCTTTCTTACAAGCCCCCTTTAGGTACTGGAAGGCTGCTGTAAGGTCTCCCTGGAGCTTTCTCTTCTCCAGGCTGAACAGCCCTGACTCTCTCAGTCTGTCCTCATAGGAGAGGTGCTCCACCCCACTGTTCATTTTTGTGGCCCTCCTCTGGACCCGCTCCAGCAGATCCATGTTCTTATGTTGGGGGCTCCAGAGCTGGACACAGTACTGTGTTCCAGTAGAAATGAATTCTGGTATCCCCAGCGGAAATGAATTCTTGTTCTCTGTAGCATAGTGCCAAGCTCCTCGTTTGCTTCTTGTAATTGCTGGGTAAATAAACTGATGATTTTTTTTTTAAAGGGAAAATTCACTGGGGCTAATATAAAGCCTAGTATTAACAGAAGATGCATCACCTGTATGTACACATGGATAGACACAGGTGTGCACATGACAACTTCTATTCATTTCACACACTCCCTTCACAGTTTGTCCTTCAGCTGAAATCTGGGAGTTGGCAAATCACAGCAACTCAGGTGTCACTCTGCTAGTGTTTGCAGAAGTTAGGCAATGTAGTGTACAGCTAATTATAGGTAACATGATACGTGAACTATTAGGTGTACTTTGCATGACTTTTTGTTCCAAAATCAAGCACCATGACCAAAGATCTTCCCCTAGAGAGATTTCTTTAAACTTTAATAAAAATTTACAGCCTTTTCCCAAGCCCACGACTGTAAGGAATGAGAAAGTTGTAGACTAACACAGTAAATCAAATCTGAGTACCATTTGCCCTAAAGCTGTAGCAGACTTTTTTCCCAAGCTGTGTTGGAATACACGATCACTTTTGGACATACTAATGCAACTACACTAATATCAGCATATTTTGCTATTCTAATTTTCTAGACCTGTTTAATTTTCCCCTCTGTAAATTGTGAAATTGAACATCTAAATTGATTTTTTTAGCAGCACGGTAAAGACAGGATGTAAAAATGGTCATCCCCAGAATGTCTGTTTCAACATCCTCATCAATGTCATGTTTGCTTCTGTAACTTAAGGAAGTAAAGTAATGGTTATATGTGATGATTATGTACAAAACATGTTTTGCTACATTTAATTCAGAGTTTTTTCCTATGCTGTGTTGCAGTTATACCACATGCTTGCAGAGATGGGAGAACTGGAGAATACCTACATTATTTACACTGCTGACCATGGTTACCATATTGGGCAGTTCGGACTGGTCAAGGGGAAGTCAATGCCCTACGACTTTGATATTCGAGTTCCTTTCTTTATTCGTGGTCCAAGTGTAGAGCCGGGATCAGTGTATGTTCTCTTATGTCTCCAGCACAGCTGTTGAACCTAATGTAAAATGTTTCTGAGAGCATGTAATTATCACTCTGTCTAGTTTCATTTCATAAAGGATGCCCTATTATTTCAAAGCAATGAATCTTATAAAGAGGCACATATTTAATTTTGCGTATTAATAATAAGCTATAGTGCAGATGAGAAAGTTGTATAATATGTAGTCCTGTAGGGTTAGCTTTTCAAAAGTAGGTGCTCATCTTTACTGCTCACCTTCTGGTTTAGCAGAATGGATGGCATCATGCCCTCATTGTCGATGAGATAAGAGTAGTGTGGCTACTGCACCTCCTTGTTTTATTTTGCTTAGCTTTTTCTTTGTGATGGCAGTCGGCAGTACTGCCCTGTCGTTCTCAGAGTTCTGGCCTTCAAAGGGGAATTTCTAAGCTTAGCATTTCTGTAGAGCTTTACATCTTCAAAGCCCTGATAAACATTAATTACCATTCTGTTTCCAAGAGAATGTGAAGAATTACATATCGAACACATGACAACTACGACCTTTTCTGTTGATTTCTAGAGTGCCTCAGATAGTTCTGAATATTGATCTTGCTCCAACAATTCTGGATATAGCAGGACTTGACACACCTCCAGATATGGATGGTAAATCTGTCCTAAAGCTTCTGGACTTGGAGAGACCAGGAAACAGGTGGGTCCTAGCATATTTTTTTAGCCAGTTCAGAAACAAACACCTAAGTAAATTAACAACCGAGTGGAAAAAGAGATTCTGTGAAAAGGAGCTGTCATGCCAACGACCACAGCTTTCACAGTTGAAGAGTCTCTTAAATAGCACGTCTTAAAAATTGCAGGTATATATAAGTGGAGATGTGTTGTTTCAGAAATAAACTGTTAACACTAGCAGTGCTATACATAGGTGCCAGCAGTAAATATTATTAATTTGCTTTCAGGTTTCGAACAAACAAGAAGACCAAAATTTGGCGTGACACATTCCTGGTGGAAAGAGGGTAATTATTAGGGGTGAGAGAGTTTTGGGAGAGCTTGCCTGCTGGGAACATGCTCTTGTACATGCTTTCCTTTCTGCTTCCTCGTCTTTCTTTTTATGGTCAGCGAAGTAGTAGATTTTGCAAGCAAACTTACAGACCTGTCTTGTTTCCTACTTTCCCACCACTGGCTTTGCAAGGTGCTGTGCTCCCAAACTCTACCTCTGAAGAAATTTGAAAGCATGTTTTTCTGGCAACTTTCCTAGTCTGTACCTCCTCTTTCTCTAACGTTGTACTTGTGACCATTTATGTCATCATCTGACTCATATTCTTTCAAAATTTCTGTTTCAAATCCAGCTGTGAAGAATTCTCCTACCAACTGATTTTGTATTTTCCATCACATATTGGAAGCATTCTTCATTTTTGTTCTAGCTAAGAAAAGATTTATGTATAAACAAGATTTATGACTATAACTGCTCCTGTTTTCACTGGTACCTCTTTACACCCTCTCACCTTGCCAATTACTGCTGTGAAAATTTTCTCTGAGTAAAAATTTTACAGCAATTTCCTTGAAAAAGCACTTTTATGGCTTTACAGATTATGGAAATCTTGTATGACATAGTACAAAACAGTGCATGTAAGACACATTGTAATATATAAGATACAGCCAAGCTAGTGCTGAGTGAGTATGGAAGTCCTTTACTCTCTTCAGCTGGGCTTTTCAGCCAGACGAGTACTGCTTCAGCATGTTTTGCTTTGTGAGAGAACATACATTTGTGTGTGAATGCTGCTGAACTGTATCAGTTAGGCATATTTCAGCAACCCTTATTTTCTTTTTGGGTAATTTCCAGCAAATCATCTGAGCCTTTTTTTCACTACATGACCTACACTGAAGGTCACTTAAAAATATGGGGATTCTTTTCCCCCTGAGAAGACATTAAATCTTCAAGTAGGTTTGCTTTTCCAGTTAAATTCATCATCTGCAGAGTTTAGAAGAATGTATCTAAAATATTCAACTTTATTTTTTTTAAAGCAAATTTCTACGCAAGAAGGAGGAGCCCAACAAAAACACTCAACAGTCTAATCAACTACCGAAATATGAGAGAGTGAAAGAGTTATGCCAACAAGCAAGATACCAGACAGCCTGCGAACAACCAGGACAGGTAAGCCACAAACAACTGCAGTCTTCTATGTGCCTCAGGGAAATATTTATTTTTCACTATGGGACAAAAGAATTTGCAGAATATGGCATTTGGAAGATAGCTAAAAGATTATTATTCTGAATATCTTCAGAGCAAAGAAAATCAGATACAAATTGCTCCAAGCAATGGTCAAATTCACGATATTGGAGGGTTATTCCTTAGTTTGCTGTGTCAGTACAGGGCTTATGGTAAAACTCTCATGGTCAAATATAACATTAGATGACTAGATTCAGTATGTTGCTAAATATGCAAGATAATTCAATTCTAATAGTGAAATAAGGGAGAGAACCTTTTTGAGCAGTGAAAACTTGTACTTACTGGGCTAATTCAGAATTACTGAAGCAAACTGGTGAGTTGTATGGTTACACATGATTTCATTTGCTGGGCTAAACAGCTGGACAGCACACTTAGTAATCATCATGCTTTGTTATATATTGAAACACCTTTAATAGAAGGATCTCCTTGCTCAGAAACGCTAGGTGTTTAAAGTCACTGTAAGGAATCAGACAGTGATACCCATACCCCAAATGCTACTTTTTCTTTTGGGAGCCTTAATGACTTCAGTATAATGCCTGACTGATACAAAAGTCTAATTGCCTGCTCACAAAACCAGAAGTTACTGCACCCCTGACTTGGATGCTTACGCCTGCTGCTCTGTCATGTGTATACAGGAAGCAAGCGAAATTAAGAAAAAGTGAGTCTGACCCCAAGTTCTCTTCAATCTGTTCTATGTATGAAGATTAATTTACTGGGGAGATATGGAAGGGAGCTGTATGCCTTCCCACTGACACCACCTTTAACTAGGCACATGCTGAGGGCTCCTGGCAACAGCTTACGCCCTCCCTGCCATCCTCCTGCTCCGTCTCTGTCCCCACACACCTCCCTAGAGGGGTGTGAGGCGATTTTTCCCAGGCAGGCACTTGTGCCTTTTCCTCAGATGTTTGCTCAGACCACTGCAGCCGGCCGTAGGCCTGGCACTGAAATATTGGTAAACTGTTTTGAACGGGAGCATAAAGCCTCACTGTGCTCCGCTTCCATCTGCAGCCACCCATGGTGCTTCGCCCAGGGCAGGTAGAGCTTTGCACGATAAACTGGAGGGAACTGGGAAAAGCTCACTCACTTAGAGACATGCTCCATCCCCACCTTTCCCCCTTCTCATTCATTAGAGCGTAGTGTTACAGTAAATCTCGTTTAATCCCAGATTAGACTGGAGCATGTTTTGGCTGGCACATCCTCGGTCAGGTCCTCTGCCACAGCTCTCACCTCACACATTCTCCTCAAACGTAGCTGCTTTTGAAGGGATATACACAATATCACAGTCTCACCCAAGGGCAAAGTTTTCAGGAGTTCAAACAGTGCCATTGTAAACAGAGATTAAATTTGAAAAACTGAACATTTTTATAAAAACTAAAGGAGATCAATGGAGTCATTTAGACTGTTAGATGCTAAAATGTTTAGTTTTAAAATACCAAAATATTTTCTTTGCAATTATTTATTATATTTATTACCTCTTATGCCAAAATTGGGTTAAGAATAACTTTACTTTTCCACATGTGAATAGAAAAGGTTAAGTGTCCTGACCAGATATCACACCTGAAGCAGCAGGAAAGATTGCTCACAGACCTGTTCCCAGCCCATGGTGGAAGACTTGTATTTCCATCCCACATCGGTGAATCCTGTTTGATCAAAGGGTGGAGGGAGAAGGCCTTGAGGCAGCAAGGAGCTTACGAGAGCAATGGTCTTTGATAGCAGCTCTCCCACCTACAAACTCCCATTGAGGTCCTTTAAATGCTGAAGATACATCAGCTCCACAAAGCCCAGCAGCCATCCTGCATGGCTGAATGAAGGACAGGGCTGAACTGACCTTTTTAAGACAAATTTTCAGACCTAGCCACCAGTGTAGAGAAATTATTTTCTTAAACAAAAAGACCAAAGTTGTCCCCAGTACTTCTGACATCCTGAACGCTTCTTTCAGCGATACTAATGTTAAACGTGCCTACCAAAAACTTCCATCAGACAGAGTAAGGGTAGTTTGTCTCTCAGGGTGCTTACAGGGAAGTCAATGTAGAATAGTAAGGGTGTGAATTTAAAGAGTGACATTGGAAATAACACGAACATCAGCAAGGCATTGCAGTGTGAAATAAGTGTCCACGGGATTTTTTCCATGTAGAAAAGTTCTTAAACAAAATTAAAAAGTCAATAGGCCAAATAATTTTGCTTTAGCCCAGATGGTTTCCAATGTGCAATATGAAGCATCATAGTTTATTATGAGATTCCTCCAGCAGAATTTCCCTAGTCGTTTTGGACCTCTTGGAAAAGAGAAAGAGGAAACATTATTACGTGGATGACTGGAAGAGAGGAAACATAACCCCCATTTTTAAAAAGGGGAATAAGGAGGACCCGGGCAACTACAGGCCGGTCAGCCTCACCTCTGTGCCTGGCAGAGGTCATGGAGCAGATTCTCTTGGAAACCATGCTAAGGCACATGGAGAGCAAGGAGGTGGTTGGTGACAGCCAACATGGCTTCACCAAGGGCAGATCATGCCTGACCAATTTGGTGGCCTTCTATGACGGGGTGACAGCATCGGTGGAAAAGGGACAAGCAACGGATGTCATCTACCTGGACTTGTGCAAAGCTTTTGACACTGTCCGGCACAATATCCTTCTCTCTAAACTAGAGAGGCATGGGTATGATGGATGGACCACTCGGTGGATAAGGAGTTGGCTGGATGGCCGCACTCAGAGAGTGGTGGTCAATGGCTCAATGTCCAAGTGGAGACCAGTCACAAGCGGCGTCCCTCAGGGGTCCGTGTTGGGCCCAGCCCTGTTCAACATCTTTGTCGGCAACATGGACAGTGGGATAGAGTGCACCCTCAGCAAGTTCGCCAATGACACCAAGCTGTGTGGTGTTGTCGATACGCTGGAAGGGAGGGATGCCATCCAGAGGGACCTGGACAGGCTGGAGAGGTGGGCCCGTGCCAACCTCATGAAGTTCAACCAGGCCAAGTGCAAGGTCCTGCACCTGGGTCGTGGCAATCCCAGGCACAGATACAGGCTGGGCAGAGAATGGATCGAGAGCAGCCCTGAGGAGAAGGACTTGGGAGTGCTGGTGGATGAGAAGCTCAACATGAGCCAGCAATGCGCCCTTGCAGCCCAGAAGGCCAACTGCATCCTGGGCTGCATCAAGAGGAGCGTGGCCAGCAGGTCGAGGGAGGTGATTCTCCCCCTCTACTCTGCCCTGGTGAGACCCCACCTGGAGTACTGTGTCCAGTTCTGGAGCCCCCAACATAAAAAGGACATGGATCAGTTGGAGAAGGTCCAGAGGAGGGCCACGAAGATGATAAGAGGGATGGAGCACCTCTCCTATGAAGAAAGGCTGAGAGAGTTGGGGCTGTTCAGCCTGGAGAAGAGGAGGCTCTGGGGAGACCTTATAGCGGTCTTCCAGTACCTCAAGGGGGCCTACAAGAAAGACGAGGAGAGACTGTTCAGTAGGGCCTGTTGTGATAGGATGAGGGGTAATGGTTTTAAAATAGAGGGGGGTAGATTTAGATTAGATATTAGGAAAAAATTTTTCACAATGAGAGTTGTAGAACACTGGAACAGGTTGCCCAGAGAGGTGGTGGAAGCCCCATCCCTGGAAACGTTCAAACGTTCAAGGCCAGGCTGGATGAGGCTCTGAGCAACCTGATCTAGTCAGGGATGTCCCTGCTCCTTGCAGGGAGGTTGGACTAGATGACCTTTGAAGGTCCCTTCCAACTCTAACCATTCTATGATTCTATGATTAACTTTGTTTTATCTTCTGAGATTAGTATCTTTAAATTACATAGGTGCATATATAGAAAAAAATCTTAATTTTAATTATGATGGTTTATAATAATTCCTAAATTTACTCTAACCAGTTGCAGTTAACATCACTTAAATTAAAATCGCCCTCACAGGATAAGTGACTGCTGACAGATTTTTAAATAATTAAATTACTGGTCTGTGGGAAGTTGCTGCTAAATGTCTAGAACTAAGAATAAGCACTTGGTGAGTTAATACACCAATGTGCTGTCTAGTACACTTAGAGCTTATTCTTCATTTTAATTTACTTTAGTCAATATCTAGTTCATCTGAAACAGAGAACACAACTGGGAGTTGAAAAAGAAGAAAATTTGTTTTTCCTGTATTAAAATGAGGTGTGATCCTGAGACCTGCTAGTTCCAAAATCTCCAAGGATGTGGTACTCACAGAAATAATTGCTTCAACTTACCTTCTATTTAATAAGTGATGTCTAAATAAATAAATAAAAAAATAAATAAATAAAAAGAACTTAGCATAGTAAAGAAACTGTTTTTAATTAAAAGTTTCAAAAGTTCAATTATTTTTATACCCAATGTCTGTCCGAAAGCGGGTAAGCATTAAAAATGCTAAAAAAGGAGAAAATATTAAACATCTGTATAATTGCTATAATTATTCCATATTTTTTAAGTTCTAAATGACTTTTTGCCAAAAAGAGATAGGAAATTTAGATTATAGATTACATTTAGCTGTAATCAGCAAGGCTTATGAGCTACCAGAAAAAAAAAAAAACAGGTTTGTTTCAATAAGAAAAAATAGTTATAAAATGCATATGCAAAGTTAAGTTAAACTACTTTCACCGTGACTTTTTTTGTAATTTAATTTTTCAGCACCACTGACAGATTGCATCACTTTCATTGTAGAACACCATCCCCTTGGTATTTTTTCATACTACCCTTTATGGGAGGACAGTTTCCAAAAGTTCACTCACCTCCTTGAGAACATATCAGAAATGAGATGTGCACAACTGCATGGACATGTTCACTTTTGAGTTATGTTCAGCCAGTCATTAACTCAGGTCAGCAGTGAGCTGTTGTGGAGGAGAGGACTGCGCCTGCTGAGCTGCATTAGCACGAGCAGAGCTAACAGGTCATGGGAAGTGAGTACTCACTTCTCCTTGGTGCTTGTGGGCTGCAGCTGGAGCGCTGCATTTGGGTTGGGACCTCCAGCAGTTCAACTAACTAATGGCTAATTAGAGAGAAGACAGACCCAGGCACTTCTTGGAGGTACACAGCAAAAGGGCTATCAGCAACAGAAAAGTTGCAGCAAGGGGAAGTCTGACTAGGTGTGTGGAAAAAGAAGGGTACCATAAGAGTAATTAAACAGGCTGTGGAAAGTCCATCCAGGGATACTTTCAAAACCTAGTAATGTTGTTCCTCCTTTGAGGAGGAGGTTGGACTAAATGACCTCCAGATGTTCCTTCCAGCAATTGCACATGCTCTTAAATTTTTGCTTGCTTAATATCTGGACTTGACTTTTTCATGTTTTCTTCCTCTTCCTCAACTTCATAACTTGGGAAGTGCTGTTAATTTTGTTTACCTTGTGAGTTATGGGTCACCTGCCCCTATCGTATTTGGACGCAGGCTAGATTTTGGCTCCTGTCCTAACTCAGCTCTTGACTTGCACTCATCCATAACACAGCTGGCCCCATCACACTTAGGCCAGGTTCACTCCCCCTGCAAAGGGAGCAGGAGCAGGATGGGCTCTCTGCTCGGCTTTGGGACTTGGGGCGGAGTAGAAGTTTTCTTTGTGGTCCCTGCTTCACATCTCAGAGAGTGCTGAGAGAAATTATGGTGGGAACTGGAGGTTTCCTTCATAGTTTATATGCCAAATTTTTCACTAGTTTTGTGTAGTTTAACTTACTGAGATCTCTTGATTGAGCCTGTCTGTTTTAGTAGTGACTGTTATGGGTTTTAGCAATTAAATGATTTGCAGATTTTCTATTTCATTGATACAGATTTCCCCTCTCAGCTTTACTGTAATAAAGTGCACAGTATAGAAATATCTATTCACCTGCAACAGTGGTACCCTTGCTGTTGTTTTAAAATGGGAAACAATCAGTGTGAACTTTTCACTAAAACTTTGTTAATTTTCCAATAGTGTGAACTTTTCACCGAAACTTTGTTAATTTTCCAATAGAGCAGAAATAAAAGCATGTGAACAAATGTTTCTCTGGATTAATACAACATTATCATGACCCAAATCTCCTCTCAGATTTCCATTGAAGTAACCTGAGATGAGAATATACGTTAGTTCAGGAGGTTTAAATTCTCTAGCAGGTTATTTTTCAATAACCTCAAATAGCTCACCCATTAAATTCTTCTGGATACTTAGCAAATACCAAATAAAAGCATGTTAACTGTGGTGGTTTTTATATTTTTTCTTTCTCTCTTTCCTTTACCTAAAAGTGTAATTAATGAGTTGAGTTAATTCATAAGTATTTATTCTTTTTCTCTCCACCAATCTGAGTCATAGGAATTTTCCTGAGGCATAATTTTGACTTCTGGGACTTAACACTGTTTCCCAGATAGCAGTTACCTTTAGAGGTCTTGTGACTGATAGACCAGGTGTCTTCATTGTACTGTTCAACCCATTATTTATAATTGGTATTAAATCCATAGCCAAACATATATTTTTATCCTCTTACAAAAATTACACAAACCACAACTTTATTTTAAAATTTTCCCAATAGGGGGAAAAAAAAAGCCACCTTCCCAAAATGAGAACTGTGAGGTTTTGTGTTTAAAATTTCAGCTCTTTAGGTTGGATGACTCAGCAACCAAACCCAGACACAGGTCTGTTTATTTTATGAGCATACATCTCCTACCATCTGCTCGACACTACCTGCCAGTTTGTGAACAGCAAAGGTCTGATACTGGTAAGGATCTATGGTCTGCTGCCAGCTCCAACAAGCACTGACAGTGGGCAGAACGGAAAAATGTGTCATGCTGCCTGTGTTTGTATGACATGTATGCCCGTGAAGTAAAGTCGAGCTAGATGGGTATAATGCCACATCCACTAACCTTCCTTGTGCTCTTTTTTCCTGCACATCAACTTTAGAGATGCAGAATAATGTGTTTCCTCCCCAGGAAATATATCACAAAACCACTATAAAGAAACAATATTCCGTTTGGAGAGCACACCTGAAGACTATACAGTGAGATTTTAGTTAGATTAAGTCTCAGTGCATTTTACAGTGATTTAAGACTTTACAGGTAGTCACTGGAAACATATTGCTGAATCCAAGCATCAGCTCTGCAGTACATGTGCAAGATTCTTCTGGCTCTGATCCGAAGAGCATCTTATATTCTCTGTACATGCCTCTTATTTCTCATGTATCCTTCACCATTTAAAAATCTAGCATAAAAATTTAATTTTATTGTTCATATTTATATTTATCACATTATCATATCCGCATTCGGTTGAAAGCATGTCTATTTGTAATACTAAAAGAACGCTTGCCATCAATCAGCTTACAGATAATACTGTAAAGGAAATTAGAATGGGGCTTATTAAGTGTAGTCTGGTTTGGCTCAAGTATCTATATTCTCATAAAATAAATATCACAGACCATACATTTATAAAGGTCAGCTTTATGACCAGCTGTGGAGTATGAATAAAAACACATAAGCCAGTAAGAGCTGGCCAGAAGTGTCAGATGGCTGGCCAGCCACTGACAGCCAGACCTCGAGCACTCACTAAAACCCAACTAAAATTATGATATGGCATATAAACATCATTCGTGGATCCTCCCAGTTTCAGAACAACCTCCTGATGTTTGCAGGAGTCGAAAGGCACTGGTGATAAACCTGCTTTACCAGAATATTGGTTCAAAGCTGGCTCTTCTCTGCCAGCTGCCCATTGGTATCATCTTTTCTTAGTTATAATTCAGCAGAGCATCTATACACAGGCTTAACTGGAAGCATATGTGTTTGGGATCAGTCATGTGCTTAAAACTAAGTACACACTTCAGTGCTTTCATGAACAGCTCTTGCAGCTATTGCTCGCTTTAGACCCTATGGAGTTGTCCCTCATAGTGGACAGAAACATGCCTGCAACTTAGTTACACAAGAATTCAATGGAATTGCCAGAAATCATTATATCTCTTGTTAAAATACCACTCTCTTTATGAGTTAAAACCATGTATGAAGATAAGTTCCTTTATCTCAAAAAAATAATCCTTCAAAGCATGGTATTTCGTATTTCAGCCTAAATATTTCATATTTCAGCCTAAATATTTAAGTTTCCTATTAAACAGAAGGCAACTCTTTCCAGATTTGACAATTCTTCTAATTTAAGCAATTCTTAATCTGAAGTACCAGCTCTATTCTGGATAAAATCCAGAGATATTCCAATCTGGGAAGATCACTGGTTTCACTGGTTTCATCCCTTTCAATGCATGACTGTTTCCAGCATTTTTTACCACCACCTTATCAGTGTTCTCTACCAGAAAGACTTTTTGGTAGAATAGCACCTTAAAAAGCAATTTTATGTATCAAAACTGTTTAGATAGAAAGCATAGATTATGCAAGAATCATGTTTAGCGCTTTCTGTAGTACTCCTTTGAGGTTCTCTTTTTGCAGAGTTTACATTTTAAAGTATCCAACGACATGTAATACAAACTAAGTCTTCTACAAATTAAATGTATGTGACCCAATAGCAACAGTTTATTATCGGTATTGCTATTTATAACTGAAAGGCTAAATTTATCCTTTTCATTGGTTCCTATTTGTTTGCACCTCAGAGTGGAGTTTTATTGGATAATAACAGAAGTATGTTGATGTTGAGTTGTAATTTTAGACAAGACAAGCTAATAGATTTGGTAGAGAATGCTATGGAGATGAACTATTTGATATCTTGAACTAGATGCCTACACTTCCAGAGCTGACAATGCAGTCCATGCAATTTTTATAAACTAGATAACTGCTATAATTGTGACACTTAAAATCAATCTTGTCTATACATCGAGAATGCAAAATTATGTCATCTGTAAACTTCCTAGGCTATTTTATTTTTCTTCGATTCGTTAAACGCTGTGAAGTAGCTCAAAATTGGCAATTTTCATATAGTTATTTCTGTTTTATAGTGATTAATTTCTTTTTTTTTTCCTCCAGTTCTGTCCCTGTGCACTTAACTGAATGTATTTCTAAAGTAATAGAATCATAGAATCATAGAATGGTTAGGGTTGGAAGGGACATTTCCTCCTATATTGCATCAGTTCTTATAGGACAAATTGCTTTCCTATCTGTTGAACCACTAACCATTGTACTTTTTAGGAACACTTTCTCAGGAGGTAAGGCTGTATGTAAATAACTATCTTTGAATATATTCACATTGGTAAACTCTGGAGCTGTGCATGATTCAATAGAAGGTGGTCCAGTTATGAGGGAGTGGTGCAAAAATTGAGATCTGCCCTTATGAGCAGCATCAACCCAGTTCTAAAATGAAAGAGGAGATTCATGTTCCACAAAAATGCAGCAATTCCACATTGCCTGTGCAAACCTGGCACACCATCCCTGTTAAACAGCTGCACTCACATGCAATGTTCAAATACTGCTGAGATCTAACAGCACCGATTAATATTTCCAGGAGCATTTAGGAGTCTCAGCCAGGACCAGGAATGTGTAGAGGACATGGCCTTAGCCCGTAAATGGTTTTCAGTATTCAGGTCAAGTTCAGCAGAAACAAACTGCTGCTACTCTTTACTATTTACTATAGACAACTAATTACAGGGGACTTTTCAATATGCTGTGTGGTGTGGCGTCTTTGAAAGGCACAGAGAAAGCAAAAACAAGACTCAGTTCTACTGCGGTAGCACAGCCCTAAACCAGACTCCCTTACCAGTATTATCACATCATGTCCCCTGACACTCACCCAGATCTGATTACTGTTAATAGAGGGAAATAGTAGACACATACACAGCCCATGATGTATTTTCATCTAAACTGTTTTCAAATTTAAATCATACCTTTTGAAACAAGAAAAAAGGGAAATGGGATCTTGAGGGCATGTTTAAATTCATGAAGTCTTCCTTTTTATGCCTTATATTAACATTCCCTAGGCTGGGCAATAATACGCAAAGTCAGCCATACATTACCAAAATGAAAAAGCACCTGTAAAAATATTGTCACTATGTTATATTTCCAGTTGCGTGTTTTTCAGGGTTTCATAGCTTTGTGATAAAATCTGACAAGATATTTAACACTGAAGTGTCTACTGCAAATTTTGGTTAATTACTCTTAGCTTGCCTACTGTTAAAACACCTTCCACAAATTGTCTAATTAATTTCCCCTCTATATAAGGGGGCAGCAACTCTCTCAAAGCTATCATTGTCTATTAAATAAACAAAGTTGATTTGCAATCCTACTTAAGTAGATATTTACAGTGCAGCACATCACAATGATTCATGCTAAATATATATTTTTATGCCTTAATTATATTCAGTAATGAAATAGACTTACTTAATTTTAAGGCTGTGGCACAAATTAATTAATACGAGGAAACTGAGACCCAAGGTAGTAATGAAGTCTTGGTCATGTAGCTCTAGGTTGCAGCTGGAGCCATGCCAGTAGCAGCACAAAGCAAAACCACCAAGTACAAACAATACCGTTTTAACCAGCCCATTTGTTCCCCTCTGCCTTTGAAATGACTTTATAAGGGCAAACTTCTACGCCTAGAAGAAAATACACCATACTAATGACATCATCCGAGGAAAAGATCCTGCTGCAGGTCTGCTGCAGTCTGGTGCTTGCTTCCCCACTGAGGAACTTACGTGTTTGAACTTCATGGTTGGCAGAGATTAAAGCAGCTTGAGCTTCTGAAAGATAGGATAGGATAGGGTAGGATAGGATAGGATAGGATAGGATAGGATAGGATAGGATAGGATAGGATAGGATAGGATAGGATAGGATAGGATATTTCAATTGGAGGGAACCTACAATGATCATTGAGTCCAACTACCTGGCCACTTCAGGGCTGACCAAAGGTTAAAGCATGTTGTTAAAGGCATTGTCCAAATGCCTCTTAAACACTGACAGGCTTAGAACATTGACCACCTCCCTAGGAAACCTGTTCCAGTGTTTGACCACCCTCTTGATAAGTAAATGCTTCCTAATGTCCAGTGTGAACCTCCCCTTACACACCTTTGAACCATTCCCATGCGTCCTATCCCTGGATACCAGGGAGAAGAGATCAGCATCTCCCTCTCCACTTCCCCTCCTCAGGAAGCTATAGAGAGCAGTGAGGTCACCCCTCAGCCTCCTTTTCTCAAACCAGACAAACCCAAAGTCCTTAGCCTCATAGCTCAGTCCTTTTATACCTTTAGCTTTCCTATGCTGCCTCTGTAATTTGCTGCCGGGGCAGGGAAGGCTGTGGGAAGAGCTGGCAGCCAGCACACGTGGAGACAGCCAGGGCCCTAAGTGCATGTGCAGAACAGACTCAGCTCAGTTCGAGGTGGCTGTAAACCAGCAAAGCCCCTCGCAGCAGGATAGTCCCACCAGCTTCACGTGGGGGGTTTCAGGACTCCGTTGGTGTGGGATATTAAGGATCCTCTTCCACATTTGCTTCCTCTCTGAAGTTAAATTGAGGTGGAAGGAAAACTGGAGGTGGGGAGCTGAGGTGAGAGAGAAATAGTTGCTGGAGGGTAGGTGATGAAATAAGATGAAAGAAGGAAAAGATGAGTCAATGACAGGGGAAAAGGCTGTCATAGGTTAAGTTTCACAACATGACTGAAACGCTAGAACAGCTTATTGCAGTGAAATTGCAGAGTCCTCCTTTTTCTTTATGATTAGTTTTGGTTTTTTTTAATTCTGAGTTAGACCTCTTTTCTCCTACTGCAGAGAGAATACATCAGCGCAGGACTCCCTAAGTCAGCATGCAGCCAGAAGCAAGGAGTATCCTGTATTCCTATGGCAATAGTGAATTATTAGATCAGCTTAGGTGCCTTGTGAAACATCACCGTGAGAAGGAATATAAACACGTCAGAAATAAGAAAATATATACAAATTAAAATTTAATTAAGACATACTGAGTTTGTGGATATGCCAATATTTGGGGTTTTTTAATTGATGGATAAATGGGGATGCAGAAACCAAACCTAACAGTCGTGGAGTTCAAAGAATAGTTTGGTATTCATGGTGGAAAGGAAGGTAGAAAACAGGGGAGGGCAAGGGGCAGTGCATCCGTCAGAAACTTCTTTTATGTGCATTAATGCATTTTATAGATCTAAAGATGAGCAGAAGGACCATTATGACTTACTGCATAATGCATGCTCAGTGCCCAATTACGCTGGCATGGGCAGGGATTCAGGAAAGTTAGTCTAAAAATTTCATTTTAGATCTCTGAAGCATCTTTATAATGACACTTTTTAAAGTAAAAGTCAAAAAAAAAAAGAGGAACTGAATCACATTGAATACTTGTTTTAAATAGAGAATTATTATTGGCTTGTACTAGACACAGAGAGTCTTGTTTCAACGTTAGTCATAATACTGTTCGAAATTATCTAAATGGCCGTTGAAGCCACTCCTGGAACCTCTTACTATAATTAATGTTAGACAAAGAGAATACTTATTTTACTTTAAAATGGTGCTTTTGAGACTCATTAAAAACTAGTGCCATGTGTTTATAAATGTAGCATGTACCCAATAAACACAGGAAACACAGTGGTGCAGTCACTTCATATCCAGTAACAATCTTCTCTTGCTGCGGTAGAAAGAGCGCATGTGCTACTGCAGAACAAAATCCTGCAAAGTGCTACAGCTCTCAGACACCCTTACTTGTAGAAAGTCACCTTGTCACTTGTTGGTTCAGGTTTGCACTGGAAGTCTGGGCATGAGTGGAATTTCTCAGGCAGCTGTCAGCTGCGTGGAGGTGTGTGGCCCTTTTGCACTTGGTTTACTGCTCTGGGATCAAAGCCATGCCAACCCACTGGAAAAGTCTCTGAGCATGGGATCCATCTTTTAGCTCAGCCCACGTCTTAGGCCAGAGAGTGCTCTCAGGCTGCTGTGGTTCTGAGCCACATCAGGTCACTCCTCAGGTTACCAGTCAGCAAATCTACCTAAGGCTTAGTTTTCTTTCTTCATTTTTCAGGCAGCTTGATAGCACCACCAAAATAGTCCAGAGCAGTCGTTAGTTAATGGAAGAGATGTACCAAAATATCTGTGCTCTGACATTAGTGTCCATTTGAAAAATTAAGTTGAGGACTCCATTAGTACCAGCATCTAGCATCTTGCTATTATTAATGAGGCAAGAGAAAGCTATGCTGTTCAGTCACGGGAACCAAAAAAGGACACACTATAGAGAAACCTAGCTGAAACAGCAACTAAAAGGTTCCAGATATCAACAGCATTACTGAGTTTGGTTCTCTACACTACCCAGCCACACTTAATTCCTTTGTATGGAAAATCTGGTCGTTGTGGTTTAAGATGCACAAGTGAACAAAACTCACTGAGTGATGGTCATTTATAGTCGTATTCAAATTATAAATAAACAGAGCTATTTCTAGTTCTCCCTATTGTTATTCGGACTACAATGGACTTAAAATCTTCACAGGCTTCTTAGCTTGTGTCGAGCATTATGGGTGCCAGCTGCAACCCAGGAGCCTTATATGGCAAACGCTGGGCATGGGCAAAAGAGTTCTGCTCTGTCAGCACCTATCCATGTTTTTAAAAAATGACATTTAGGTTTTTTAAGACAGTTTGGTGTGGAAAGGAGATTAAAGTCCCAGTTGCTTTCTGATTTGAAATGTGAAGACAATGGGATCCACTGGAAAAATTCACCTGGAATCTTCCATCTGGTTCAGTGATGTTGATAATCAAATCAGACAGATACTGTGCAGACAAGCTGGAAAAAAAAACCTCTGTTTCCTCTAATTCTGCCACACTTGCTCTGATACTCAGCATACACATGATGCCTTTTACAGGTACTCCCTCCAGACTGCACCTTTTTCTCCCAAGTCTGATACACATCTTAAGACTCAGGTATCCAAAGGAGTTTATCCAAACTAATTTATTTGTTTACTGTCCCCAAGGTTCTTCCCCTTGCTTGCACCTGCAGGGTGTAAGGAGGCTGGCTGGGGGTATCATGCTTTCAGGCTTCTCTCTTCTCATATAAAGTATAAAGAGCCAGCAATGTTTGCAGGTCTGAGTGGCACGGTTTGCAGGCACATGTCTTAGGGTGCAGGTCCTAACTCTGGTCACTGGTAAGGAAATAAATTGCATATTGTTAGTGGTTTATGTATTTTTCTATAAATCACATCCACAATTTGTCCTATTTTCAAGGAACCCTATAACTGAACCAGTTCTTCATCTGTGGGGATTTTTTGTTTTTCCCTGAATCATGTTAGAAATTCCAAGTCACAGAACAAAGAAAAAAAGTTTGTTTTTTCAAAGAAAAAAAAGAGTTGGTGAAAACAACCCTGACAGCTGTACTCCCTGGCTCAGTAAATTAAGACTTTTCACTTGCTCCTTTCAGAGATGTGTTTAGTCTAGATACTCTTGATTTATATATCTTTTTTGGCTAGGTTGTATTTCTTGATGCAGATTTGCAGTGATTTCATTGAAGCTTATGTTTGCCTAGCATGAGAGAGATGTTAAGAAGTATGCGAGTGAATTTAGTTCCTAAAATGTTTCCCTTCTCACTTTGTTATTTAAGGGACTGCTTAATTTTTAAAGACATTTGCCTGCCTTGTTTTATAATCCATTTGAAAGTAGCAGGGGTTTGAATGCTACTGGGAAATCATCTTTGTTTCTCTGTCTCGCAGAAGTGGCAGTGCACGGAGGATGCTTCCGGCAAACTTCGAATTCACAAGTGTAAGGTACCTAGCGACATCCTTGCCATCCGAAAACGGACCCGCAGCGTACACTCCCGGGGATACAGCAGTAAAGACAAAGACTGCAACTGTGGAGACACTGATTACCGAAACAGCAGGGCCCAAAGAAAAAATCAAAGACAGTTCTTGAGAAACCCTAATGCGCAAAGTAAGTGTTACTTGATCTCTTGGACTCTGAGGCGAGGAGCAGGGGGAAATAACTGGCAGAGTGTTGGCTTACCGGTACACTCTTGCTTTCACCTCCATAAAAGCTCTGGGATCCCGTAGTGACACGAGTGGGGTTGCAGTGTCCTCTAGTGGACCATGGGCTAAACAATTTTAGGAGAGCAGTATAGCATCATAGAACCATAGAATAGTTTGGGTTGGAAGGGACCTTTAAAGGTTATCCAGTCCAAACCCCCTGCAAGGAGCAAGGACATCGTCAACTAGATCAGATTGCTCAGAGTGCTTGGTTTTATTTCTGCTAATGATTTCTACAAAACAAATCTATTTAAAGAAGCCATTCTTTTAAATGGCATAAGTATTTTCATCTATCTGCCCAACAATGAAAGTTCTGTAGCTATAGCAAAGCAAGCAGAACTGGATTTCAGACTTTATTTAAGAGCAGGATGTATTCTCCTGCTCTCTATCTAGAATACTAAACTGGGGAATGAAATAAAGATGAGTCTTTGAAGCAGGAAGATAGTGAAGTTGTATGAGAACTGTAGAAGTTAGAAGATGCTGCACAGATGTCTATGATATAAGAAAATAGTGTCAGTATAATCCAAAATATTTCCTGATTCAAAGCCTGCTCTACTCTGCATGTGAACAAGTATCTTTGGTATTCTTTGTACATTCAACCACAATATTTTCTGTCTTGAGTTGTCTCATTGTTCAGACTAAATGCTGCCTTGATATAATTTTTTCCATTTGTTTAGTTTGATCTAAGGAACTTCACAGTGTGTACAGGCAGATGTCTGCTGAAAAGTCTGTATGTCAGACTGACAGGGTGATTCTAAAACTGGGGAATGTTCCCATAAGTGATACTTTCAAAGCGAGATACCTGTTGTGTACCTTGGAAAGAGAAGGTGTCACCAGCATACCGGCAAGGGCTGACTGGAGTTTTCAACTGGGAGGGGAAGTGACTTGGAGACAACATGGGAGAAAGTCTGGAGAACATTTGAAGGGGGCATCAGAAGAAGTCCATTTGTTATGCTTTTCTCCTTTACAACATTCTTATTCCTCTTCCCTCCTCCTCCTTCTCCAAATTCACCTTAGCACTCATCTGAGTAGAACAGAGAAAGACTCATGATGATGACACATTGCTAAGGAAATGACTAGTTCAGACCTCGGTTTTTAGATGACACATGGATAAGATGCTTATATATTCCAGACTCTTTCAGTGACTTGATTCATAACTAGTATGATCAGAGACTGTTACAATGCCAGAAATTGTCCCATCTGACTCTATGAATCTTTCTGCATTATTTTATTAAAGAGCAATGTGGTTATAAATCAGAAAGATGCTTTGAAACTAGGGTTTTTCTCTTCAGGAATATGAATGTCTTCATTGACTTGAGTGGGAAGCCTTTTTTCACCTGACAGCAGGCAACCACTGAAAAAGTTCAGAATAGGATGGTTTGAATGAAGAGTTGAATGAGGATCGCTGTCTGCACTTCTAAAAGATTCTTGTGGGAAAGGTCCAGTGTGAATCTCTCAAAGACACTAACATAAAAACTGCAGTAGAATCGACACTACCTGCCAAAGGCAGTACTTTCTTACAGCTCCCATTTTATTTTGCGGCATGAATTACTATTAACCGTTAGGTGGCAAAGGTGTCATCAGTATAGATGTAACAAATGGAAGTACCCTACAACTGATTTTTACAAGCTGAAATATGTATTTCTAGGGCTCAGTGTTGTGATTTTGCTAGACAGAATATGCTTTGGTGTGGTATTGACTGTGGGTTTTACCAGCCTGATTTGGATCAAGCGCATTTAGCAAAAGAAGTGAAAAGCGTAAGGTCCTCCAGACTGAGCCCAAACACAGGTATTCTTGTACATAACATTAAAAAATCCTTTAAAAGTTAACTGTCTTAGTTAATATGACTCATATACGCTGCTGTACTTGCAAAACTCCAAGACAGTAACTAAAGAGCTGTAACGCTACTAAGCTCAGAGGTTTCAATGGGTAAAAGTGACACAATAAATCTCACTAGGTCTACAATATAGCAAGTTTTTGGTGGTCTGACTTGTACACGTAGATAGGGATGATATATGTGTTGAAGTATACATATGTATATACATATAGATACATACACACTGATACATGATGTATTCTTGCCCTTTTAATGCCTACCTTTAAAAAGGAAAAGATGTCATCCTTTTAAAAAGTCATTTTTATTCTAAGGCATAAGTCAAACTTATGTCACATGCCAGTTTACAGGTAGTCACCTTGTTTCACAGTACTGAATGGTTTAATTTTCTAAAGTGGTTTCTAATCCTGTGGTCTCTGATATTTTGAGTGTCTCTTTCTAGATATCTGATTTCTGACATACTGATTTTATTTGGAGATATGGATGCTAACTGTGGCATAAGGTCAGACTAACACGAAATGCAGACTTTGAAGCAATCAAAATTTCATGCTACTCACAAAAGTGTGGACCCTGACATATCAGAAAAATCATTAAATAACTTTCTGTAAAGCCACAGGAAAAAAAAAAAATATATTTTTACTGGACAGCATTCTTGCTCTTTGGAATATGCTTTATGTTCATGGTAAGGGTCATGTAGATGTGTTTATGCAGCTGGGAATGTTTCTTTCTTCTGCTTCAGAATACAAACCCCGATTTGTTCACACTCGCCAAACCCGGTCCTTGTCTGTGGAATTTGAAGGTGAAATATATGACATAAATCTGGAAGAGGAAGAACTGCAGGTGTTAAAGACCGAAAGTATCACCAAGCGTCACAATGCTGAAAATGAGGAAGAAGCAGAGGAAACTGATGGTGCTGCCGGTGATGCAATGATCGCTGATGGCCCTGATGCCATAGGTCAACCTAACTCTGTCAGAGTGACGCACAAGTATGATTGCTTTTTCTGTGTTTTTTTTTTTCTTAAAATGAAATCTTTTTCATTTTCTAATTGTATTATCTTTCTCTTCATTTTTTATTATTTTGTAGTTGAAATATTTAAGAACTTAAAACTATTGTTGTAGATTTTAGACAAACCTGAGCTGTATTTGGTAGTAGATGGAATCATTTAACCTTAGTACATGTATTTTAAAGGGAGGCATCTACTTTAGGTTTTATTTCTGAGGAGGAGTAGGCATCTCCAGAGGGAGATTCATCTTCCATATCGAAACCTGTATCTTATGATGGATTAATCACCCTGTGAAGCTGACACTCCTGCTGTTCTTTGTAAAGTCTAGGCTACAAGCTTAGCATAGAGGCCTAAATTTGAGACTGAAATCCCACTATTAATGAGGACAGATTAGATCGTTACATCATCTATCTTAATGCTTAATTGTTTGCAGCCACTAACATTAGCTAGGATACATTAGACCTGTTTATCCCTGAAGAGACCCACAATCCTTTTTCCATCCTGGAAGATGCTTAGATTCCAATCTTTAACCCGATCCTAAATCTGAATGAAAAGACAAAATTCTTAAAATATTTTTTTAGTTTAAAAAAGCTAATATAATTGATTTGAAAAGCCAGACAGAGGCAAGCAACAAAAATCTTCTGGTTTATCCTTTTTTGTGTGTTTAAAATATAAATATAATTTCTCTTTTTTCTTTTTTCTTTTTTTTTAATATCAAGGAAAACATAAAAGTTAATTTTGTATAAGTAAAAACTATCCATGGCATTAATAAAGCCTTAAATAGCTTTCTGGAAAAGTTATTATTTCTCTGTAAAGTGTTTTGACTTTTAATGAGTACAGTTGCTTTCAGAATTATTTGAGTGAAGAAAAAAACATAATGGGATAACAAACAAATGGGATAATGGGAAGAGATAAGCATCTAAATCTTCCTTTCTGATATTCTTCTCAAAAATTAAAAGAAGAGTTCTGATGAAGCAGTACTCAAGAAAGGTTGTGTCATTAAAAATTGGAATATTTCCATAATTAAGGAATTTCTGTTTGCCAGCATGGAGACTTTGAAAGCCCGGGCTGTAGTCTGCTGGATTTTCTATCTCAGTCCACCTCCTTGGCCTTCCACGTGTTGAGTTTTTTTTCTCTTGGTAGAGCTGTTTTTTTCAAACACCAATATAATATTTTTGTAATTTCACCTTTTTTTAACTTGAGTGTTCTGCTGGCTTTTTTTTTTACCACTTATTTGAACTCTTTGCTCTAACTTTGATTCTTATTGATCTTCAGCCCATTGACTGTATATTCTGGTCTTAACTATTTTGCATACTTGGAAGATGAGTCACATTAATGTGGCAAAAGAATATATTTCTCAGCAGCTGGTGGTTAAATAAGCAATGGCACGTTTGGTTAATAAGAAGCTTTACATTCTGAACAGATTTTTATTTCAGTTTCAATTTTATTTCTAATTGGATTAAGACTCTCCAAGATGGCATTGCCGTTGCATTTTTGCTTAGCAGGCACAGAGTATGTTGTGGATGAGGATTTTTAAAATTTTATTTTGCAAATAAAACAGATTGAAGCAATTAGTGATAAGTCAACATGAGAAGACTTCATGGAGTTTGTTTATTTCTTAACAGAGTATAGCAAAGAACGTATTGGGAAAGAAAGAAAATAAATGGGTAGGCAACTGGGAAATCACTGATCTTCTCTTTCCTATTTGTTCAACTCATATCTACAGATGTTTTATTCTTCCAAATGACACTATTCACTGTGAGAGGGAGCTGTACCAATCTGCCAGAGCCTGGAAGGACCATAAAGCTTACATTGATAAGGAGGTAAGAGGTATTTTAAAATCTGAGTGAAATCTTTGCACTGCTACCTTTTCAAAGAATAATTCTGACTCTAAAATATTGTCTGCAGATCGAAGCTCTCCAAGACAAAATTAAGAATTTGAGGGAAGTTAGAGGACACCTAAAAAGAAGAAAACCAGATGAATGTGATTGTAGTAAACAGAGGTAAGAGAGATGGCATTTAACACTGAAAGCTACACCCATTGATAAGGCTTGCACATTTTTCAAGTTTTCTGAGATGGAAAAAAAAAGAACATAAGCTTTATTGATATTTATAACCACTTTAGGTACTCATTTTAGTTAGATCACTTTTAAGAGTAGAAGCTACTATGAAGCAAAAGAAGATAAATGCAAAAATTTAAAGATTAAATATATTTGTATTCTACTAACATATTTGAACTCAACTGTAGTTTTGCTGTAATGCAGCATAGGATCACTCACACAGAGATAACTTCTTTAAATGAAGTGAAAATTGTATGTCATTCTGTGTAGTTCTTTAAGAAAATGTAAAAGTTGGTATGTTTCTGGTTTGTTTCTGTGTTGAAAATAGTTAAATGACTTGATAATGCCTAATAATTTTCCCTGTAGCTATTACAACAAAGAAAAAGGGGTAAAGGCCCAAGAGAAAATCAAGAGCCATCTTCATCCGTTCAAGTAAGATTGTTATTATCTTCTCACTCTCTTAGCTGGCTTTTTGGTGACTGGAGAAATACAATTTTGGGGAGTTTTTCCGTGGATAGGGGAAGGGAAGAGGTGAGGGAAATAAAATGTCACAGACAGCAAGCTCTCACAAGAAACCTTCAGTAGTTTCAGACAGACATGTAAAAGTTTATGAGTATTATTTTTAAAACCTATTGATGTAGATAGAAGAAATTAATAATTTCAGAAGTAGATTGAGGGAGTGTTGCCCTCTATGTCAACGACCAGCTGGAGTGCATGGACCTCCACCTGGGGATGGATGAGGAGCCGACTGAGAGCTTATGGTTCAGGATTAAAGGGAGGACGGGGACAGGCGACGTTATAGTGGGGGTCTACTACATGCCACCTAACCAGGAAGCTCTTTAGCAGGGCCTATTTTGATAGGACAAGGGGTAATGGTTTTAAAATAGAAGGAGGTAAATTCAGATTGGACAGAAGGAAAAATTTTTTTACAAAGAGTGGTGGAATGCTGGAACAGGTTGCCCAGAGAGGTGGTGGATGCCCCATCCCCCAAAACATTCAAGGCCAGGCTGGATGGGGCTCCGAGCAACCTGATCTGGTTGGAGATGTCCCTGCTCCTTGCAGGGGGGTTGGACTAGATGACCTTTGAAGGTCCCTTCCAACCCAAACCATTCTATGATTCTATGATTCTATGATTCACAGTCATTAAAAAGATCCAGTTAAACCTAAATGCAATAGTGTATGCTTACCAAAAAGAACCAGAAGTCTGGGGTGGAAGCTGAGCTAGAAGAAGGGCATATTCTCATCCTCTCATCTTTAAAAAGCCAGAAAGATGTAAAAACTGCTGATGCTGTTGTTAACCAAATAGAGACTGTTCTCTGTCAGCCGTGCCCAACTTTCTGTCTGAACAGAGAAGCAGCACAAGAAGTGGATGGCAAACTGCAGCTGTTTAAAGAGAACCGGAGAAGGAAGAAGGAAAGGAAGGGGAAAAGGCGCCAGAAGAAAGGAGACGAGTGCAGCCTTCCTGGATTGACATGTTTTACCCATGACAACAACCACTGGCAAACAGCACCGTTCTGGAACTGTAAGTCTTACATGCACACGCAGACGTGAACAAGGTTATCCTCTGCTGTGTAAGAGAGTTCCTGCTTCATGCAATCAGTGTGGTATTTTGAAGAATTGGCACTTAATGCTGCTGCTGCTGTTATTCTGAAGTACTAAAGAAGAACATTGCTTGAGTATGCGTGCAATTGTTCCATTACTTATTGATATGAAATTATGACAAGAGGCTCGATAATAAACACTGCAAAAGGAAAAAGGAGAGTTGGCCTCTAAAGCAGAGACTTCTGTAACCAGCTACTGAGATTTGTGTCATCTCTTGGAGACCAAGATGACCAAATATTTCATAGGAATTTTAATTGGGTTTCCAGTTATTAATAATAACATTTTTCTTCAATTTTCACAAATCCTTTTTGGGACTTGACCTTTAACGTTGTCACAAACATAAAAGGTCTACTTCATTTTTTCATTTTTATTTCAAAGTGTATCGTGAACAACTTACCTTATTGTGAAGGAAATACATATACTATACCTTATGAATTCTTCCCATTATTCCCATTTTGTATATTCTAAAAGAATTTAAAAATCACAACTGTGGAATGCTCACCTGGTGTATAAGAACAAAATACTATAGCTAGAAAATATTTTAAGTTCCTTTCAACTTCAGAGTATATAGATAACCATACTATTGAGACATGCTTCAACCCTTCTTGGTATTAAGCATATAACAAAACAACACCTTTCTCATCCTTGGTGGCAGAGGAAGAAAAGTGATTGAAAAATTCACTTTCAAAACCTTCAAGATTAAGTGATGAAGTTACAACATAGTTGACTCCCAGCAGAAAATTTGCTAAGAGCAATTTTTCATTTGAAGAAAGATGTTGTCTCCTAGTGGCAATCTGTTGATTGCACTAGGACTTCTGCTAATACATTTTTTACATTTTAAAGTATTCCTAAAGTAGTCATATGCATGATTTTTATTTTAGAGATAACAATTAAGTTAGCTTATTACTTTTTAACTGTAGAGTAACAAACAGCTGTGAAAAGCGTTCTCATATTTCTGTGCATTCTGGCACACAGAATTCTTCAGCAACAGTTGCGGTGTAAAAAAATGTCCCTTTGATGCAGTTCATAACTGAAAGAAGAGCTCAGGCATTGATTCAGCTTACACTTGAAGTTTGCTCAAGACATTGACAATCTTACAGCAAGTCACAATACTAGTAACAAATCTAAATTAAATAAAACTTTAAGGCAATATTAATATTTTATTATTTTGAATTAAAGATACATTCTTCTACAGCAAAACTTTGTTAGCAGTTTGTTTGAAAATTGAGATACTTTTCTTACAGACTTTTCTGCTAGCAGAACAAGATTATAAACAAGATATACCCAGGTCACTTCTACGGCCGCTCCTATCACTGTGACACCTGAATCCAGGTGTGTTCGGTCTGGAGTGGAAGCTTGCTTTAGGTTTCCTCAGACTCAGAGGTGAAAACAAGATATAATCCAGTTACACTGCTTGGAATTGCCCTACAAAGGCCTGACTGAATGATTCAATTTCCCTCTTACTTGTGCATCAAATAAACAAGATGAGGGATTGCAGTTCAAAGTAATAGTTAAGTGTAAAACTCAGGTCAGTAAGGCAGAGACACTTAAATGAGGCTTGCTTCTTCCATCTTTCCTGAAATCAAGGGGCCAGGCAAGCTCCCTGCTTGTAAACCCATCTCTTCATTGCCTGATCTCTCTCACGTCCCTCACTGCCATACACTGCTTCGCGCTTTCTTGACTGCTGTGTCATTTCCATCTCACTTCTGACATCAACTAGCAATTTGACCTTCCTCTGTAGTGCTTACACTTCTGTAATTTTCTGTTGTACTTGCATCTCAGAGAATCTACTAGGTTAAGGTTACTTTCTGTTGGAGGAAATGGTATCCTTATATTTAGTAAGCAACTCCAAAGAATCCTGTATACAAATCTTAAGAATAAGGATTTGTGTTGTTTTTTTATGAAGTCTGAATTCTGCTCAATCCCGATGAACTGTATATAACTCAGAACAGAATATGCCTCATTAACTATAGGATTCACCGTCTTCTGCTTTCATTAACTGCATGTTTGTGAAAATTACTTGTTAGCAACATTTATTCTGTTTCAGATGAGAATCCAACATTATTGAAACAGAAGAATTGTTTTAATTGATACAGAATTGTTTTAATTGATATAGAATTTAAGTACATGAAAATCTATAGAAGTTTCACTAGCAGAAAACACAAGCATATTATTTTTCACTGGAAACTTATAACTTGTTTCTTTCATTACAGTGGGCTCTTTCTGTGCTTGCACAAGCTCAAATAACAACACTTACTGGTGTTTGCGAACAGTCAATGACACGCACAATTTTCTCTTTTGTGAGTTTGCGACTGGCTTCTTGGAATATTTTGATATGAACACTGATCCCTATCAGGTAAATCCCTTTCCCAGTTACAAAATGTTGTTCACCGGGCTCCTCTAGTTTTTTTTTTATTTCTGTTAACAAGTATTTTTTCCTTCCATTCCTCTTTTTCTCAGCTGACAAATACAGTGCACACAGTGGAAAGAGGCATTTTGAATCAGTTACACATACAGCTAATGGAACTGCGAAGTTGTCAAGGCTATAAGCAGTGCAATCCGAGGCCGAAGGGACTTGAAACAGGTACAAGAAAAAATAGAAGTGTTTATTTCCATTTTCTTAGGGTTTTTTCATCTGCTTAAGTACTAATTCTATCCCTGAAGTCTCACTCTCCTAAGTGTTTCTCTGAAAAGTTTGGAATGATCCACGTACACCATCCTGCCCAACCACATGACCACAAAGCTTCCTTGTAAGTTTGCACAGGTTATTCTAGACAGATATTGATGGCGAAAAACAACAACATCTGACAGAAATGCTGCAGAAAGGTTATCATGTTATTTGACCTAAACAATAACAAGCACATACTTATCTTCATAGTCATAACTCTTTTCTCTGTTGCAGGGTTTTTTTGGTTAGTTTTTGCCTCCCAGTAGCAGGTGAGGTATTAAATTGCTGGCTGTCTGTATGAACAACCTCAGGCTCTACACCGCAACTGAGATTTAACATTGCAAACTGAGATTTAACATTGCAGTAGCCTCCTCCATTTTTGAGGAAAGGAATATTTTTTTACAAGAGTCTCTGAATACAAAAATATCTGATATTTATACTTCGTAAGTCTGAAATTCATTACCTTTAAATTTGGTTGCTTGAATATATAATTTTTTTACAGGAATACTCTCTTCTACATATTTTGTGTTATTGCATCTTTGTATCTCTTTCTTCACCTACAAATGTTTCTCTTTTTTACAATATCTAATTGTTTGGGGGCTTTATTATTTTTTTAAAACTGTGGTTTTTCAGTTCTTTTTTATAAAACTTCCAGGCAATCTTTATTGGACTGCAACTCTGTCTTTATTTAACTCAGTACATTTCTTTTTAGGAATTAGATGAGATGCTGTGCATGGAAAACTACATTGTGAATGGTTTTACAAGTTCTAAACACTAACAAAAGTTACTCTTGTATTTTCCTATATCAGGAAATAAAGATGGAGGAAGCTATGATCCACACAGGTATCCACACTTTTTTATTCTCCTCAGCAGCTTCTTTCCAAATAATTGCATGACTCCAGTCCATTTCAACTAATGTCTGTATCCTGCCATGTTGCACAGAGCATAGCTTTTGATGCATGCATTTTCTAACTACTCCACACTGAACTTGGCCATTGTTTTTTAGATCTACCATTCTGCATTTAACGTAGCTCATTGTCATAGCAAGACTTCATACAGCTCGTATTCCATGCCTGTATTTCTTAGACGTTTACACAGGGAAAATGACACAAAAAGAATCACCTCTTTTGGGTTGTTTTCCTGTTGTTGGGTTGATTTTGAATGGGTTGGGGTTTTTTTTCTGATCTTGTTTAAGTATATACAGCTGCTTTTAAAATGTAAAACAAATGTGCTTAAAAAGTTTTCTGAGATATATGCGTCCAAAGACCCTAATAAAGTCTATGGAAGTAGAGTAAAATCATCTTGCTGGTTTTAGGAAATGTTGGGAGATGCTGCTTTAAGCAAAAGCAATGATCCATTTGAGCAGCATGTGCTCAGAAGCCAGCAGGAGACAATTCAATATAACGATGACAGAAAGATGAGGCTCCTTTGGGCAGGGGGACCGGTGCTTTCAAACCAGATCACACATGCATGAAAGCAAGTTTTTTTAAAAGTTATAATATTTGAACTAAGGAAAGGCAACAGGTGAGGATTTTTTATACCTAATGCTTGAACTTGAGGTATACATGAAAGACTACTTTTGCAAGTGTATTTTTCTGTTTGCAAGTATATTTATCACACCTGCATATTTATCATGCAGAGTTCAGTTCCTCCTGGTGGAGGAGCCACTCAAACATGAAGCAAGAGCCTGAAGAGACTGAAAAAACTCAGATCTTAATAGTAGTGAGCTTGCTGTTCAGTAAGCAATACTTGCACTCAGGAGAAAAAACAGATTAGAAGTCGTCTGCCAAGTGTCACATTTGTTAGACTTGGTATCTTCTCACTGTATATCAATTTTATACATTTTCATCTTCATGCATTTTGGTGGAGTAGCTCCTGATATACATAGCTTGCATGAGATCTAAACTGGGTCCAAGGACTACAGAAAACTTTTTTTTTCACAGGATCTTCTGAAAATAACTTTGTCATTAGCTCCAGAAGCCAGGGGACAATTACGATAACGTATTTGAATATTTTATAGATCTACAGTTTAAGCAGCTCATTTTTCCTTGCAGCTAATTTTGTATTTTCTCACTTGGGTAGTTTTGGGATCTAGGAAAACAATCAGCTTTTGTTTGGTTATACCCCAGTTGTTTGCATTGCTCATTACAGCCTGGTGAGAACTGGTTACTACAATGATAGAAAGTAATCCCTGTAATTATCCTTTTAAGTCTTTCATTAGAAGACATCCTTGTAAGCATTCCTCATTTTAACTACAGATCTGACAGAAATGGCATTTTTGAAATGTAGGATTGCATGAAATAGTAGAATACACAGCATTAATCTTTGCATTATATCTTCCTACACTGTTCAGTCATGAAAACACTTTAACTTCTGATACCAAGTCAATAGCATTATGCTACTGGGGTAAATAGCAGGTATAATATAACACAAGTGATTCTGCTCTGTGCCATTACATTCCAGACACCCAGTTTCTCAATATGCACAGGTGCCTGGGTTCAGCATTTTGGTCCAAGCCCCATCTTGGTGGAAATTGTTTTTCTTTTCTAAAACAAATAAACAAACAAAAATTAAATGAACAAATATCAGGAATCATTAAAATTATCTCTTAGAGGATCCTTTTCTTGATACCTGCAGAGAAACTAGCGGAATAACAAAGGGAAACCCCTTAGGCTGAACTACCCCTTAGGCTTCCTTCAGATATTGTAGCTCATCCACTCAGACCTGTTTCCAGTTCAAAATATCCTGAGTTAGTACAGCACTACAGGTGTTACAAGTACAATATTGAGACAACAGACCTGTACAGAAACAGACAGTATAGTGCTGTTTGCTTAACACATAGAGAGCGAGCTTCAATGGGGAAGAACTCATGCCACTTGTGTCCTTTGATGGACAGGACAACTCTGCAGGCATGGCTGATAGCAGGATGTCAGAATTGCACACTCCTCTCTCCTCTCCTGCTTGTCTGAGGTTTTTCAAAGCCACCAGGGAGATGATTGTATCTATTTGTCTTTAGTCTCAGTGGAGATATATCCAGATCCCTTATTAGTTTTGAGACAACACAGCCACAGATGGCATCATGGGACTCCAGGGTATAATTGGAGAGTGAAGCTTAGCTAATGCTTGATTTAGAAAAATCAGATGTTTTACTATGAACATTTAGCAACAATTTTTCTCTTTTTTGGGCCTATGGCATAGCTGAGAGATTCCAAAATATTGACTGAGGAAACCACTGCCATACTCAAATGTAATTCATCTGCACTTTCCCCTTTCACATCTATTTTTAATGAGATTTCTTACAGGGGAAATCCTTTTCTTTCCTCTGTCCTTCCCCCTGTATGCTTTTATTTCAGTGGGAAACTTTTCATGCTTCCTGCAAAGTTGTGGAATTAAGCTGTGAGGTGACTCACTCAGTCAACCAATATACAACCAGCTCTAAGACCTTAAAACTTTGGTTTCCTATTTGTTTAACATGTATGAATACAAGTTACCTCTGTCCCATGTGTTTAAACAAGTTTTTTTTTTTCTGCTTGACGTGAAGATGATGGAACAATTTCCAGTGCCTTCCCAGCTGTGAAACTCCTCTGAGACTGCAGAAACAGTGCCACATTTAGAGGGGAAAACATAGATCCAGCACAAAGGACCATGTAGCTCTGACATTCTTTGAGCTATTTTGTAGGAATACAGCAAACGCCTTGCTGATCTTACTTCTCCACAGCACAGCCCTGCTGCTCCACTGCTGAGGCTGACGGAAACTCTGCTCCTCTTCACTGGTCTCCAGACCTCCTGGCTGCCCATTCTGACACTTAGGCTTGCCCAGCTCAATCCCCTGTCCCGCTGCCTGGGACAGGCAGCAGAGGCTTCTCTGGGCCCAAAGGCACCTTTCTGGTCCCTGCTTTGCACTTCACTGCCCTGGTCGATTCCCAGGACTGTTACTGGTCAAATGGCGACCGACTTTCTTACAGTGGTTTTGGCCACCAACTTTCCTACAGCAGTTTGTTTTCCTCTACAGGCTCTGATTTGGTAAAGTGAAAAAAAATGAAACTATCAATACAAATACTAACAGAGTAAAATTTAAATATTGTCACTTTTGCAGTGTGGTTAATATCTTAGAGAGTTTGGTGACTAAATTCCTCAAAAATGCATCCCTTCCCGTGACGTTTTCTAGGGCCCTTTATGCCTCTAAGCACTGGAATAGTAAGACTTTTTTTTTCTTGAAACCTCTGTAGTATTTAATTTTTTTTGTTTCAGGAAACAAATTACCCATAATTTGTCTTACAAAGATGGCTCTCATGGGGCTATGCCATGATAGCATACTTGCCTACTTCAGGAAAAGAAAGAAGACACTCTGTTATAGCTGTCCTGTTGGATCCAAAAAGCATGGATCTGTAAAAGGGAGTTTGCCAAGTGTTTGCAAAAAAATATTTCTAGAACTACTTTTTAAAAAAATTGAAATTTTATGTTGTAAAACATTTACAGCTATTGTATTAAGTGAAGAAATATCAATTAAGATAAAAGATTTTGATATTTCCAAGTAAGGAAAGTGGTCTCCCTTTGGTGCAGAATAAAGCTTCTCATCATAAGAAAATCTCAAGTTTTTTTCTGAACATAATGGTATTTTTTTGACTTTCTATGTGATGGGCTGAATAGTGGAGAAATTCTTTCCAATGTAAAATCCCAAGCTAGTAAAGAAGCAAAGAATATAAACTATGATAGATACAAGTTGTATCTTCTGTTGTACTTGAACAATAAGAAAGGCCAAGTTAAAATGCAAACAAATTAATGGAGGTGCCAAGAACCCACTGTAGGGGTGAAGGGCTCAACGGGGGTAAATATCTCTGCTCAGATATTCAGTCTGTTGGACTACAGCCACTTCAGCTTCCAAGGTGATTGCTACTAGCCTACCTGCCTGTACAATTTTCAGAAAGAGAATAACTCATCTCAGTGAACTAATTACTAAATATTGCCTACAACATCATTTGTAAGGACAAATTTGCCACTTTCCCTGACAGGCTTTTGCATTACCTGATTAATTTTTCCTTGTGGTTCACTTTGTTGATAAAATCTTTGGACTGAATATAGTCTGCGCAGTGCATTAAATGAAAGAGTGGTGTTCAGTGTTACTTGTCAATATAAAATTTCACACTACATTTGGTAATCTGAGTCACTATAGTCACTTTAGTGACTTTTAAAAATGTTTTGGAAATGGGTTTCCTTCATGTCTTTGCTTTTTATGGTTGTGATCAATATAAAATGCAGCTCCATTGCTACTTACATACTTACATGTATGCCTTTTATTCAAACTTATTATATGATAAAGATGTTAGATATTTTCTTTAAAAGCTTTATTTTTTAATTGAAACAAAAAACCTTTAGGAGGCTCTATCTGTGTATATTTTAATACTATTTTATAGAGTGGTGCAGTCCTATAAATTAAATCACATCCAAGTTTTTGCAGCTTTTATTTCTTCTAATTGCTCTGCATAAATTAAAATGAATGTTTCCAAAGTAAATAAAATGCTACCTTTGGCTATCATTTATTAAATAAAATGTGGCTGGTTGGTTTGTAGACCATAAGTCTGGAGATACTCAGACACCAAATTCCTTCGGGTGTTGTTGAAGTTCAGGTCACTAATGGCTTTCAGAGTTAGTCCCATCTTTTATACCTAACCATTGTTCGTTTATTCCATATTTTGGTGGAGGAAAGGTGAATGGATTATTCATGTATTGAAGCATTTTTCCTGCCTTGAAATATCAGAGGAAAGATTTATCTCTGACTGTCGTCACAAAGCCCCATTAGACCAGATTTTGCTCTTTTTCACTCAGTTCAAGGAGGTAGCAGAAGACAGGGAGTTCCTTGCTGGGTGTTCAGAAGGAGCTGTGAACACACCTAAGCCCAGAATCATTAATATGATGACAGAAGATGTGGAGCGTCTTGAGCTACATACATTATGAGTAGTGGTGCTTTCAAGCGAATTGGAGTAGAAACACACGTGGAAGCTTTGCTTGCACTTTTAACCTGGTGTTCACCATTAGGCTTTATTCTTTCTTTCAACAGAGGACAGTTATGGGATGGATGGGAAGGCTAACCTGCCCAGTTTCACTGGTGACATCGACTGGCAAGGACTGGAAGACTTGTACAGTGTGAATGAAAGTGTATATGAATACAGATACAACTATAGACTTAGTCTGGCTGACTGGACTAATTACTTGAAGGATGTAGATAGAATGTTTGCACTGCTGAACAGTTACTACCAGCAAAATAAAACAGACAAGGCTAACACAGCTCGAAGCAACGGGGATGGGGATGAATTAGCCATGCCGTTTACCTTGGTGGAAATTACTTCTGCTGAAGAATCGAGCGGCCTGCCTGCAGAAGAGTTGCAACTTATTGTGCCAACGGACGTTGCAGCCCTTGCTTTGAGCACAGTGAATTTAAGTCAGGAGAGGAAACTTGAATTAAACAATGATATTCCTGAGAAAAGTAGTTTGAATGACGCACACTGGAGAAATAATCATCAAGCTGAAAAATGGATGGAGGATAAAGAATCAGACCGTTTTGATATGGATTTCAGTGGAAACGGTTTGATAGAGTTGGAGTCCCGGCATAGTTTCATGCTACAACCCATCAGTATTCCTCAAAAAGACACTCATCAGGACAGTGACACTGTGGAAGATATATTTGAAGATCAAATATATCTTCCTGTGAGGTCCGATGAACGCCTTGTTCATCAGGCTGTAAACGTATCCATTAGGGATTCATCTATCGGTACCCAGAAAACAGGAACTTTCTTGAAAAAGATGCAACAGAGTTTTGCAGGGGAAACTTCACAAATCCTAAATGTAGAAGGCAGTGCCTCATCTCCACTTTCCTTGGATTAGATCAAGTTGGAAACCATTGAATAAGTTCTCCTTTTTCTTATTAGCAAACTAATAAAGGTAATCAGGACAACTGACATTCCATGTTTATTGTAGATAAGTTTTGCAGCTAAATTGAGCCCAGTTCAGTATTTGTCTGAGTGCATTTATTTTATTCACACGCACATACTTTCACTGTAATTCTCCCCACTGGGAAGCAAGATTTCCAGTTTTTAATGAAAAGAAACAGTGTTAACTTTCAATGCAGTAGCGCATTATCCAAAAGCTCAAAAGTATTTCTTTAAAGAGGATGTTCAAGTTACTTTCTGTATTTCCAATTGATCCCACCATGAATTAATGTTTCAATTCACCCAATCTGTCTGCATAATATCTTTTTCATATATTATTTTAACCACTGGAAATTCCTAATGTCATGCTTTTGATTAAAATGCACTTTTAAAATCTGTATGCCATACCATTGATGAATCTAATACCTTATGTGTTCTTAGTTTGCTCATTGTATCATGTAATTGTGAAACCAATAAATAGATTGACAGGAAAGAGGTGATCAGCATGAATTATGGAAACAGACTCTTTGAATATTATTTTAGCAAAAATATTGCATGTTTTTGTTACTTTGATTTTATTACATTTACTCTCAGAAAGGTATGGCTAATGATTGTTAACTGTAGGAGTATTTGTTTAAATTGGATTGTTTCCCTATATATCGATATTTTCAGTATTAAAAATTCATGAGGATTTTGCCTTTTTTTCTGATACTGGTAGAAAGGTTTACATCAATACATATATGCTTTTGTCATCACATCTGATTTTTGTTAGGCTGAACAATAACTTGAAAATATCATTTCAAGACAAATTATTTTTGTTTTCAACAGGCATTAAAGGGAATGATAAAATCATCTTAACTTTATATTATTTTAGATTTAAAAGGCACATGAGGTTAAAAATAGTAGTTTAGATAATTTTTGTTGTCGTATTCTAAATTTTTCTCGAACTTTACCAAACATTACATTTTATAAAGTATAATACAAAAATTACTTTGCAAATCTGTATTACTTGAAACCTAATATCTTCCCTTGCTTTTTTATAAATTTCTAAATAATTAGCACAACAACAACAACAACAAAAGAGAATTACCTCAAACAGATGTAATTCCATCATGTCCAATTCACATGTGTGTTTCCTATCTGTTACATGTTATTTAGTGTAGTGAGTATCTTTTGGCTATTGCAAACACTCCAGGTTAAACTTACATTCATTACTTGTATTTTAAGTTGAAACTTTTTAAAAAGGAGATTATTTCTGTAGGATTTTAATAATTTTAAGAAGCAGTCTTGTTGATGGACTCTGTACATATGTTAAAATTACTAGCTCTTTATCCGATGTATGTGTCACGGGCTGATTGATAGAAAAACATATTTATGGTCATGAATGTTGCTATTTGTACATAGGTTTTAAGTTACTAGGATACAGACTGTGTTTTTAAATCTTGTATAATATTTCTGTGATACTTTTATAGAACAATTCTGGCTTCGGGAAAGTCTAGAAGCAATATTTCTTGAAATAAAAGGTGTTTTACTTTACCTGCTTCAGAGAAGTCCAGATGATCCAGTTTTCCTCCTAATTAAGGTTTATTTTTAAAATATGTTAACAGTTTCGGTTTTAAGAATCCATCCACACTTAAAGCAATAGGTAACAAAATAGCACACTACATTCTGTTAGTTATAAATTATTCCTGGAGATTGTGAATAATATATATTTTTTGTTTAAGACATGCTGTGATTTTTTTTTAATTCTCAGTTCATTCAATCCTTTCTTCCTTGAAGTCAATGCACCGAGCTGCACAACCAGAGGTTCCCAGAAGTAAAGCAACGTTACATGGTGCCGTTCCCCGCTTTGCCACTCTCCCTCCTCCCTGCAGAGCTCTCCCTATGACAGCGAAGTACAGCAGAACCAAACACGCAGGGCTTAACAAGAATGGACCACAGATCTCTAGGCAGGAGGAGTAACTCCTTGCACAAGTCTTCACAAAACTGAATTTAGCTTTCAAGGTAAACGCTCTCTTGATTGTACTCTGTGTTTCTTTGGTGGCCAGCGAATAAGAGTAGCTTGATAAGCTGAAATCAGGCTCTGAAGCTATGGTTCTGGATCTCTTCTTTCTTCCACATAGTCCTTGGACACTGATGTTCCTGTAGACATGAAGGAAGGGGATATTTGTGGGGATCAGGAAAGGGGACCAATGGTTAACCAAAGTGCTCAAAAGTCAGTCATTGCAATGCTAGATAGACCCCTGAGAGATACCTACCCCTGGGAAGCACGCTGTAAAACACAGAATGGACTTCAAAACAGGGTGCCGAGCAGGCTGAGCCAGCAAGTTTTGGAGGACTTTAAGGACTAAGACAAGCTGAAGCAAGGTCCCATACAACTACTTCTTGCATCTTTGTGTGGGGAATTATCCAGCACCAACCATGTGCCCTCCTTTCTTTGAAAGTGCATTTCTTTGAAAGAACCAAGCAAGATGCTTTCTTCTGTTTTAACGCTTGGGTAGAGACAGAGACAGGAATGGTGCAATAGTGTGGTCCACCCATTCACCTCACTTGTCCTTTCTCCTTATATGACAGCTCAAAGTACTCACTCAGGAAACGGAAGAGATCACATCCTCCTCAGCTTGAAAGTGGCCAACCTTCCTTCTTCCAGGACAGCACCCTATCCTCCAAACTATCAGTTTAGGTGGGAGCCTTTTTTATGACTCTCTTACAAGAGTGTGGAGGGAAAAACAATCAAGAAGAGACTTACTCTGTAGCTAAGAGGTACAGGGAGCAATGAGCTCTCTGGCAACAGGTATCAAATACTAAACCAGCCCAACGTTAAGGGGACAAAAGCTGTTACATCCCTAAGTAGGTGTCCTAAGCAGCATGTTGCTATCCCAATATATTTTGCACTTCTTTCTGATCGGTACTTCTTGTCCCATAGCTGAGGCAATTGAGTCCATGAGCAGTGCATGGTGTCACTGTCAGGAAGGTCTTAGAGGCATCAGACAGTTGGAGGCTCAGAAGGAAAACAAATGCTTAAATCTGACTTCATGGGCAAGTGTTCCTCATGGCAGGCAAGGGGAGAGCCAAGAGGAGGACTTCCTTGGCTTCTTCTGATCTGCAAAATAATGGCAGATGTCTCTTCTTTGAAAGGCAGTACATAGTTATCTACCTTCTGAAGAGGGCCTGGAGCTGGACAGGAATAACTTTAAGGTTTGCACATCTTTGAGAGGTGTCAATGTTACTTGAAATGCTTCCTCTGGGACTTAAGGCAACCAGTACTGCCCTCACACCCTTGGACTGAGACATTTTCTGAGACCTCTTACCAACTTAAAGCCTTCAAGAAAAGCAAAGATGGCTAACGCTTTGTTTACAGAACTTCAGACATGAGTTAGTTGCTGTTATGGATAGGTAAATCCTCTTGGTCCTGAAGCATTAATGCACACAAAGAGCTGAAGAAAAAAAAAAAAATTAATTTGGGTAACATTTGGGTCATAGCCTCATTCTGGAGCTCAGGTTTACTTGACAGCTGAGTGAAGAGTTTTTCAGAGTGTAGGGCTGGGCATAGACACCCCCCCACTCTCCCCAACAAAATTCCTTCAGATGCCTCTAGCTGTCTACACTGGCGGTTGCTGAAGTTCAGCAGAAGAGGATCTGTGTGACGAAATAGTTGAGGCTGAGAGGCCAAAAGCTGCAGCAACCCTGTTCAAGGAGGATTCACTCAGGACTGGTCTTAAGGCCTGAGGACCCATGGGTGGCTGATGCCTACTATGTGTGATGCTGTATTAAAACTTCCTCCTCCAGTTTCAGCAAAGAGTGATCCAGTTTGTGTGCTCTGACACCACTTTGCAGCAAGAACCAATGTGCAATAAGTAAAGCACAAGCAGGAGAGTCATTTCAAAAAGATATATCCCATCTGAAGGGATGCAATCACAGCCTGAGCCACCTCAGAGCTGTCTGGGGTAATTTTACTCCTGCTGAGGCAGCAGATGTTAACGCAGAGCTGCACAGCAGTGCCTCTCCTTGTCCCCTGCACCACCCTGCTGTGCTTCCAACCCCTGCTAAGGTAGCAAATTTATTCAGTTTTCAACTAGCAACAATACCCTTGATGTGTCAGAAATCTACTGATGATAATTTCATCCACAGCATATTCCTTGGTTTAACAGTTCTAGTTTGGGACACTGGTGACATTCAGGGGGATCTGCAAGATGCCTTTTTTTGCTTATATGTATTGGAAATGAAAACGGCTAAGTCTTACTTTGAATTTGGAAGTCAGAGAGAATCTGGACGGCATAGATTTCTTTGCCATCCATGGAACAGTAGCTCCTCCCGGGTTGCACACATCAACTGAAGCTGCACTGCTGGCTGAGGATTCAAATCTGCTAGGTGCTGTGCACTCCACCACAGTTTCTGCAGTCTGAAACCAAATATACTTAGATACCTCAGAAAGACAAGCCATGTCCTGCATCAATGCAAATTCAGCTGCCTCACGGCAGCAAAGTTTTGCTCGGTCATTGCTGGGGTGTGGGGACTCATAGTATTCACAGTACACCAACCAGTGAGGAAGTTTCACAGAAACAAGCCACAGCTCATCAGCCATGGGTCAAAATACTTTGAGTAAAAAGGTGCAGTAATGAAACAGGTCTAGAAAAATACATTCAACTTCAAGCTGCTGTTCCTTTGATCTTGAAAGACCAGACTGCCTTGGGACAGAATTTCCATCCATGGATACACCTACATTTTTAAATTAAAGTGAGTCCAGAGAGCAGAAAATCTAGCTCCAAAACCAAACTGCATGAACAAGGTCACATCCACACTGTTAGACCAGGCTGGCCCCATCCACATTGTGTAGTACTGGGTCTCCCCTTGACTCTGTGCTGATGTTCCCGTGGATCCAAAATATAATTTCCATTTGTTTTCATTTTCAAATGTCTGTGGTAGTACAAGACCTGTGTTGCAAAAACCAGAGCTCTCACGGCATGGTACTGCAGCGTGTGATGCAGCCCCTGTGGTGTTCATAGAATCTTTAAGGTTGGAAAAGACCTCCAAGATCATCAAGTCCAAGAGTCAAACTAACACCACCATGTCTACTAATTCATGTCCTGGAGTGCCACATCTACACGTTCTTTGAACACCTCCAGGGATGGTGACTCCACCACTTCCCTGGGCAGCCTGTTCCAGTGCCTGACCACTCATTCAGCAAATAAATTTTTCCTAATATTCCTAATATCCAAGCTAAACATGAGGGTCCCTGATACACACAGCCTTCAGTGTTGGGTGGCTGCAGGAACGGGGGGAAGCAAACCTGGCTCAGTCACTTCTGAGATCTGTGAGCTCTCTGTGGTACAACCCTTCCCCACAAACCACATGGAGGCAGTTTGTTGCAGTGGTCCAAATCAGAGCCGAGGAGTGAACGAAGCACTAAGCAGCGTGGACATCAGGAGTCCAGTCCTTGGGTTCAGGCCCTGGCCCTCTGTTATTGAGCAGCGTAGATGCACATAGAATCGCACTCTATGTATTTTTCCAACTGTCAGTATCTATTTCAAACAAATTTGTATTTCTTAGCATATAACTAATGTCAATCAGATTTAGTGCTAGAGGAAACTGGAATTTTACAGTTTATTTCTGCACAGTCATCACTTAGTTGTTATTCGATGGTCACGGAATTCAGTGGAAAAATTTGGGTTTGTCTGACTATGCACTAAAAGACCAAATACTTCACCTGATCCAGAATGATGGCACAGCGACCCAGATACCTTTTTTGTCATTTTCATTTTTGTCAGAAATAAAACACACATGATATGCTGTTTTTTATTTCCAAATATCAAGTATTCAAGAGTTGGTTTTGTAAACACATATTTACAACAGATGCTGACAATAGATTTCATTAAATGATGTGTTACACAGCTTTTAAAATTATTCTAAGCTCTGCTGAGAAATAAATACCAATTAAAAAAAAACCCATACAGGAGCCTAAAGTATGCAAAACAAACCGCATAAACCAATTAGTCTCTTCTTACCACAGCACAGCACCCACACAGTCATACAGTCAGACATACTCTACAAATTTCCTTAATACTCTACACATTTGCTTAATAATGAGTTTTTTAAAAACTAAACAGTTACAGGCAGTGTGCCCACTCCATGCTCCTAATATACTACCCAGACTGTTGCTGTTCTGCTTAAAATCATCTGGTAGAGGTATGCAATGCAGCCAAGCGCAAAACTCCCATTGCTCAACTAGGGAAAAGAGCAGGTCCTCTTTGAGGAAAGCCTTCACTCAACCATGGATCTCACTGACTCCAAATTTTCTTTCTTTTTGTACTAAAATTTAGTTCTGGATGATTTTGTACATTTTTTTTTTGTTCTGAAATTTTCCTCCCTGTTTTCAAATATGGAGTTTGTTAAAGAGGTAAATTTTCTGACCTGTCAGTTGGAGGTCTATTTCTTAGTGCTATTTAGGATACAGATGCCTCCTTTGCATGAACAGTTCAGACACAATAACCTCAAAAAATTACCTTTCAGAATTCAAAACGGAAGGGAAAAAAATTTGTCTTCAAGATCTTAAAACCAAAATCTTCTGTTTTAAATTGTAGCTCACTGAAGTTGACCAGATTTGGCCCTTTAGCATTGCTAGAGGTAGAATTTGCTCTTACTCTACCCTTTTCTTTCTGGTATTCCATGGAAGAATATTAATATTTCAGATCTGATTCCTCAGTTTAACTCAAACACTTAAAATGTTGCTTGCTTAGGGGGCCTCAGAATTTAGCCCCGTGTTTCTTGTCACTGCTATCGAATTTATTTTCAGCCTCTGCTTAAGCAAAGCTACTAAATAAAGATGCTACAGCAGGATGAATACATCCTACATGAGATTTCTGCAGTCTGTATAGCTTTTACCTTAGCTGTTAGCGCTGGGCCAAATCCAATACTGCCTCCTGAAACGACCTTCCACAGAAGAGCTGGGTAGGAATTGGCCTAGCAGGAACTACAAACACTGTCTTTGCTGGAGCAGTCCAGACTTTGAGAACAAAAACACACGCAGTTGCATCACTGACATGCCTTGAATATGTCATTTAAGTCATTGTGAATACATCATAAAATACTTCAGTACCTATTAGCACCACAGTGTTGTTTAGTTTTTTTGTCCAAAGATTATCCAGCTGTCTCACCCTTCCTTGAGGTGAACAATGTTTTGGATGCTTTTTGTAGCCCTTCATGAATTCCACAGCTTTTCACCTATTCTACATCAAGAGCAAAATGTTGTTTCAGGATAACATTGTGACAACTGGTTTGAGATAGAAAAAATAAAAACATACAGTACACACAACAGATAACGTGACAATTAGAAGAGCAGAATGGAGCATGAACAAATAAACATCTATTTCATAACACCTGAAACCAATAAATGTTTGGAGCTACTTTGAACTTGCAGAGCTACATCTGTGTTTAAAAGGCTGTATTAAGTCTAAAGCAAATAGCTTATCTGAAGAACTGGAGAGGAGTTTGCTAAAAAACATAGTTACTAACTGTAGTTGATGTAATGGATCTGGCTATGGGATATGGATAGTGTTTGCTGTCGTCCTGAATTTATGCAATTTATTCTGTGGAAAGGACAGGGAAAATGACCTTCCTGAGGATCAGGTAGGCTTTCAAACCTTTGGTCACATAATAACATGTATTAGTGATGTTCAGTGTAAAGAAGACAAACCATTTGAACCCTGGCCATACCTAAACCCTATGCTGAAGGCTCCACATCTCTACCCTGTGACAATGTAACCTTTTTGAATTGTTATGTGTAAAATTAGATATTTTAAGAAAAAAAAGAAAGCCCTAATTCTATACCAAAGAATGAATCTACCACCATGATGTCGACTGTCCATCTTCTAAGCACTCTAAAGGATAAAAATCGCTATAAAATCAAGTCCAGTATGTGAAGAACGTGAAATGTATCGATACAGGTTTAATCTACAAGGGGCAAACACTGTGTCCAAAGCAACGCCAGATTGCACTCCAGGTAAATCTCTGTTACCGGGTGTTTTAAGCCCCTGGAAAGCAACCACAGCTGGATGGCTTCAGCTGGGGGAGCCCAGACTCTGCAGCATGCAGCATGGCATCTCCTATGCCATTAAAAAAGACACATTATTGAGAAAACAGAAAAAGATAAACCTGTTTAGGAAATATTTTGTCTTTGATCTCAGAAAACAGTAGCTGTAACCAGTGAACAGAGTATAAAAGCTAAACAAGCACTTGGCATCACTTAGTTCACACACGCTTGCCAAAGTGCCAGCTTGTTAACATCCAACCCAAGGTACTGGCCCAGCTCTTCAGCCTCATCATTGGACTGATGAGGCTGAGGATCTGGCTCCAAAATAGCAGTAAGACACTGTGGACCTATTTATCATCCGTTTTATGTCACTATCACACCACAAAGAGTTGTGGTATTACACAGACAGACAGTGTAGTAAGGCAGCAGTAATTCAGGCATTTGGGGCAAAAATCTGCAAGCACAGTACAGCAGGTGCTTAGCCCTCTCCCAGCCATGCTGTCTGGAGTTACACAGAGCAGGCAGCGCTCTGCTCCGTTTGTGCGGGATACTGAAAATTTGTCATCTGAACCTCTAGGTCCAAATTCTGTGAAAGGGTACAATCCAAACCTACAGCATTACTTGAGCAATTTCATTGGTTTTAAGGTCAGAAAGATGCCCTTATTTAATCCATCTCCCATGTAATGCACAGATTTTCAGCCAGAAATTTGTAAAATAAAATAAGTGAATAGCAGGAAGAGCTAGAATGTATCTTTCAGCATGTCCACGAAATATTTTAAATGCTAATTCTATTTGAAAATGAAAGCTCTCCTCCATTGCCAGATATATAGGTAGCCACACGTGAACACCACAGGGGAGTACTCGAGCGCTATTTTGTGCTGTTCTAGTTACAATGATCACTGAACCCATGGGGAAAAAGGCTCAGCATGGAACTTACTCTTTGGGTAAAGAAACTCCTTTTTGAATGCAGATGGGACTCAGTCCAATATTTACAGACATATATTATTTTTAAGTGCACTACTTAAGTATATAAACTTACACACAGATTTAAGTGTTCTGCTGGATCAGAGCCATAATGAATGTATAGTTAATGCTACAAATCAATAAGCTATATATTTTCAAAAAAATATATATATTTTTTTGAAAACACTACACTCAATTGTTTGTAACTAATTTAGGGCCTCTTAAACTTACATTTCTAACACCTAGGAGGAGATTTATGCCCCTACTTCACTTACCGAACAGCAAGTTCTGAGGAACTGCATGTTACTACATGCACTTTTAAAGATACAATGGCTGGTCAAGGAACTGAAAGTTTCCAATTAAATATAAATTGCACCATAATATTCAACCTGTTTAATGCAGCTGCTCACACTGCACTGAAAGGATATAAAATGCAACCAGTTCCAATTTACACCATATTATAGCCAGCATGCTGACGGGGAAGAAGGATGTACTGTATCTGGAGACCGCACAAGATAAAAAAAAAAAAAATTCTCAGGCTTGACTCCAACAAGCTATTAATATGTACAGAATAGCAGAGGGTGATTAAAATTATATTCCTCTATATTGCAGTCTGGTGTAGAAGCATCTGAGTTTGCAGACATAGAGAGTGGGAACCATTAGGAGCCAAATAAATGGACTGAGACATTCTGAAATAAGCAGCCACTATTTCAAGCAGGGGAACCAGCCCTGTGGGCAGTTCCAGATGCTGGTCAAGAAGATCCTGGAGATGAGGAAAGGCAGTTGGCAAAGGAGGAGAGGGAAATCTGCTCTTCCCAGGACAACTCAATGGATGCCAAGGAGAGTACTGCCTTTAATTTAAAGGACTCGGTTCCATATAAAGTTTGATCAACTTACATATTACAAATTAAAAATTAAACCAGGAATAACTCTGTTCAAAAATATGTAGACGTTCTGCTCTCTCCTATTCATTTTCCTGCAAGCTCTCTACATGGCAAAATCCAAACGTGACTATCACTGAGTCCTTTTAAAAGAGCGCTTTTAATTTCCTACACTTCTAAGACTTCCCCTGCAGGGCAAAATACAGCTTTGACTTTGTAGTGTCCACCTGAAATAATTCTCTGCCCTTTGAGACATCATTAGTACATCATAAGCATGGCACTACAAAGCCTGCAGAGCAAGAAATGAAATGCCAAGTACACTTGATTAGAAAGTCTCAGCATCTCCCGGGGAGAAAACACACTACAGTAATTTGGAATAAGCAAAGGCCACATCACATCCTGTGGGTCCATGCTTGCAGACAATTTCTATTCTTAGCTCTTCCCCTGGAAGGGCAAAGGAGAAATGACTCACCTTTTGCCTTCACAGAAACTTTAAAGAGGCTGAGAAAAGGAGAGGTGTGCGGGACAAATCATACAACTAGGATCTCCAGACCTGTCCCACCAGCCTGCCCAGCACCAGGCAGCAGGAGTGGCAGGAGTGGGGCAGAAAAGAGGGACCGTGGATCTGAGCTGGCATCCTCTCCCCAGTTGTCCCCAGTGGCAGGTACCAGCAGAGGAGAGGAAAGCCTCGTACCAGGCACCGCGGTGTTTCAGCTGCTTGCAGCCCAACTGAAGGTCTCTCTGCTCAGTCCTGCAGCAGGCAGTCCAAGCCCCATGTCGCTGCCAGCTGCGAAGGGCTTGCTGGGTCCCAGATGGCCACTCAGACACGAAATGAGGCCAATAGCTCTCCCTTGAGATTTTGTCACCGAAGCTGAACTAGACTGGCATGCATTTCTGAAGGACAGCCAAGCTCTTCCTATCAAGCCATACCTGGTTATTTTCTTCTTCAGGAAAAGTATGGATTTGGTAACGGACACTCAAACAACATTACAGAAATATGCACATCTCTGTTCTGTTACGTGTGTATGATTCCTACATCTTAATGTTATTATAAATTAATATTGACATTTTTACTCCAAGCATTATACTTTCCTAGCCTGTGTACTTTGTGAAGAATGACTACATCCTATCAAATGAAAATTAATGCAGATTTTGACAGGATAAAGATATTTGCAAATGTTACCTGATGCATAACTTCTGTATGGCTTAATATGTTACTAACAGTACTTTAAACCTTATGTTCTTTTTTAATTTAATGCGTATGTCTGAAAATAGCCCCTTTCAAATTCAGTTGCAGTAATGTCTTTAAAAGCAAACTTTAAACTTAACTTGCTGCACACACAATTATCCAAATAAGTTGCATAGTTTAAACAAGTTCAGTTGTGCTTTGTAGCAGAACTCACAGTAATTACTCATCTCTTGAAAACACAATTTGCTGATGATACATTTAAGCATTTTTGTGACATCTAGACATCAACAATATGAGTTTTTGTCACTCTTTCACTGACTCCTGCTGTTCATAATACCTCACCCTTACATTGACATTAGATCAGAGCATGGACATTTAATGGACACATCTGAAATAATTACAAACACAATTTTAAAAACTCCATTGTCCAGAGGGGAGAAATAAGAACTTGGGTTGGTTTGAGGTATCCAGCCCTCAGGAACATACTATGGTTGTTTGCATTAAGCTTTGTTGGTTTTATCTCATGTTACATTTACATTAAAAATAGAAGGCACAGGTGTTTTACAAGGCGCCACAATTAAGTCAACCAACAAAACTAAATATTTCATTACCAAGCCAGGGGTCTATATCTCAGCAGTGACTTCTTCCAATGCATTCTCATTTGAGGAATTTATTGCTTCTGAAAAAGGGCCAGGGTATGTCTGTGCTACACAGTTCATTCCTTGTGCCACACTGATGTCTCCTCGGGAGCTGAAGGTAGGGCAGGATCTAGTCCGTGCATAGTTTTGCTGGGGTCCAGCTTGGCCAACCATCTCACTCACAGTGTTCACCAGTGAAGCCCTCCATGTCCGTCTCTGCAGTTGCTCTTCTTTACATTTAATGGAATACCAGGCCAAGAAAATAAAAAAGAATCCCACAAACTTGAGAGCAGCTGCCAACCCAAAGTAGACAAAACGAAACGAGGTGACATCGTATTCCCAACAAGATCCTTGTATGCCACAATCTTGCTGCCAAAGCATGCACGTGGTGTCAATAACAGCCCCAAAATAAATCGGAGTAGGAATGTAAGCTGAAATAAAAATAGTAACAGAAATAATATGTGTTAGTATATAGTGGAAAACTTCTAAAGAAACCACATGCCTTAGCCAAATAGAGTAGGTCAAGAATTTTTGAGATTTCTACACCGCTGTTCTCATATGAAACATGAAACATGGAAAATTGGTCAGCTGATCTTCCCACCAACACTACTTATCCCATACATGAAATGTACCACAAATGGGAAAGAATTGAAGCAAAGAAGACAATGCTGCAGCACCTCACAACAGGTACTGCTTCAACCTGCCGTCCCCAGATAACTCTTCTTGATCTACATGTTCCCCAAAAAAATCTCCAGTGTTGCTCTCAAGAAATAAAATATGTGAGAGGAACAAAATACAACGTTATCTCCAGAGTGTTACTTGCTGGACATCCATTGCCCATGAGCTAGGAAAGGGTGGGGGTAGCTGCTTTAAATTAAGGGGGAAAAGTCCAAGACTGCAAAATGTTTCTCTTATTGAAGATGAATGGAAGCAATGAGACCATTAACACTGCAAATTTTATTTTGAATAGATCTTCCTCAGAAACAGACTTTAACTTCTAAGGCTGCTAAAAATGCAGTCACCTCATTGAATACTCCTGCTTTCTTCAGAAACATGACATCTTTAAGACAAGCCAGAAACGTCCTTCCTTACAGAAAACTTCCAGATGCAGCTATATGGCCTTCTCCTCTTGCCCTGTTAGAATAGTCCGTGATTGCTCTAGTCATGTTTCGTAGTAGCTAAACACCTGGAGTGTTCTTTATAGGCAGGATTTTAGAAGTTCAAGAGCTTGAAAGAAACTACTTTATGGAACAAAGACTTTTACCATGTACCCTTTTTGCTTTGAAACGTTTAGAATTAGACATTAAGCAACAATCGCTTCTTAGTTTAAAAATGCAAAAAGCTATTGTTATTGCTGAAAGCAATAAAAATCTGTTTCTAAAAAAGAAAAAATCCTTATAAAATTATATTTAGTAACTATTAATTCCTAAACAAAATTTAAAACTTTAAAAATATCTCTTTCTGGGACAAAAATGAAAGTCATAAGTTCTTGAAAGTCATTAACAAAAAAAAGAAAATTAAATACATTCTCAGCTACAATGTTTTCAGAAGCTATTAATTTTCGGTTCCTAATACAATTAGTCAGGCAATTAGTTGTAGATTTATGGAATTTCAGTACTTTTATGGTGCATTTAAGCTGAACATGGTGAGCCTTTATGGAAATGCTGACTAACTGTAAGACTTACCAAGAGTTCGTAATAACACAAACTGCATTCCTAATGCAAAGGGCCGCTCCCCATCTTCCACAGACCTAGCAGATGAAAAGAAAACTCCTCTGAAGAAACAATCATAACAGATAATCACTACGGTATGTTCTGGCTCTACCTCCTGGCTTTTTTCTGAGCTGTAAGAAATCTTTGTCTAAATTTCTTTCATTTAGCTTCTAATATTGATAACTCATTGCTAGGAAAAAATACAGTCAGACCCTCCTGTTCCTGTTTAATGAAAATTTCAATCATGTCTTTTAACCTTTCTTTACCTGTGTAAGGCCTGAAGAATTTGATCCAAACCCATTAAGGAAATCTAGAGAATCCACCCAAAATCTTTACAGCTTCTCATGACAGTTTCCTATTATTTCATACAATGTCTTGCTTTATTTTCTTAATCTTTTTCAGATAAATTAGAATTAATGGAGAATTAAGTTGCTGAAAGCTGGACTCAGGTTCTGAATTTAACAGGTTTCTGTGTAGCATAAGCACTTTGGAGCTACTTTAGGAAAAATCCTAACAGTTTCTTTAAACACTGTTCCTTTTCAATACAAGTAATACAAGATTTCTTCCATTGGTTTAAAAAAAAAAAGTCAAGCTTTCAAAAGACTAAATACAAAGCAATGATATTCCACAATGCAACTACATTTTTAGTATATCACAAATTTTCTTTTTATTTAAAAGATACTTTTAAGTCTTAACCTAAAGGTCTGAAATTAAGATAGGCAGCTTCTAATGACACTGAAATATAAGACAAGAACACACAAGAAGACTGCAGTCAAAGGGAGGCAGCTGTAAAATCAAGGTTTGGAAATCAAGCACTCACTCAGAAATTGAGAAATCAGGGGACCAACTTGGGCCACAAATCTTGGACCGATGCACTGTGCACAACGTGTGGTTTGGGACAGCAGGTGTCACTGTTCGTGTGTGTGGGCCATCCTCCTCTTCACTGAGCACTACAAAACCCTGCAGATTGTCCCTTACGCACCTCACTGTTGTGAGGCTCACTGCAATATTAATGCTCATTATTGTAGCTTACCTTCACATAATTGCAGTGCAATGTCAATGGGTTTTTTTAATTATTATTGTGCAGGGGGAAAATCCAGAGATAGAAGGAATAAGGTCAGAAGTCTGAATTAAAACAGCACTGTGCACACAGTAGTTCAGTTAAAGCTGCATCAGCAACTGAAGTCTGATGCGCCCACTCCCAAGCGCTTGCCTTCACAGTCCTAATGGTGATCCTTGCACCCATTTTATAGATTTTTTGAAAAGCAAACTGGAAGACAATTCTACCACATGACCTGGCATAGTCCTCCATGAGACACAGATGTCTGCCAGAGGATTTCAGAGCTAAGCTTAAGGAGAGCAAAGCCAAGTCCTGATCTGCCTCACGTTTTCTAAGGCTCCATGACCTATTACAAAGATTTGCCATTATTATTTTTATAGGAGGCTAATTGTGAGCATCAGTAGAATATCAGTAGTCTCAACATATCAGAATGAAGATACAAAGACAATGCTACCAGGAGAAAATCCTGCTTGGTTGGGAGGACCATTCTCGTAGAAAGAAAAGGTCAGAAACTGGTGTGAAAAAGGTCCACACAAAACCATATCAAAAGATGTCTCTACATTAGCAATTAATGCAGCTCAAAATAAGCAGATTTATATAGCTAAACAGGTCGTGCTGAAGACCTGATATCTACACCACAAGCATTTCAGGTTTTGTAGGGATTTACTTCAGATCAGCTCCAACCTGGTCCCAGGGGACTGAATGCCCATTTGCCTCTGGACCATTCTGAGTGTGCTTCTGAAGAGCATCTCAAACACTGGAACAGGCTTCCTAGAGAGGTGATTGATGCCCCATACCTGTCGAGTGTTCAGACAACATCCTTAATAACAGGTTTTAATTTTTGGTCAGCCCTGAAGTAGTCAGGCAATTGGACTAGATGATCACTGTAGGTCCCTTCCAATTGAACTATTCTATTCTATTCGGCCCTATTCTATTCAGCTCTATTCTGCTCTATTCTATTCTAATTTTTCTTTCTACCTTCCAGCTCATCTCTGTCCAAAAGGAACTTACTTCTTCAACTCTGAGAGCTCTTCAGCTTCAGATTCCAAACTGAACTGACATCTTTAAACCATTCTCTTTGTCCAGTATCTATGGGTGTGCTTTGTAAATCCTAGTAAATAATTATCTCATTTTTCTCTAATTCTTCTTCCTCCTCTTTTAACAACAGCAACATAGATTATACAAATTTATTTTAGCAGTAGACCATATTCTGGTTTTTTTCAGCTTGCTTTTCTTCAAAAATCAGACTGAAGTTCACTTTCAGAAGCTGTATTTTAAATGGACAAACATGTTACAGTGAGTAATAATGTTTATCAGACCAGATGGCAGAGATGGGAGAAGCCAATCCAAATTCCACTTTTTTTCAAATGGACAGATAAATGACACTACCTTTCCCTACAAAGACAGTGCTGTTCTCTATCCTTAAATGACCACAGTGACAACAACACTGCTACAGTACAAGTTCAAAACTCTTGTGAAGAAAGGAAGATTCAAAACCAGGCACGTGGCAGGAATGAACAATTTTAAGAAAGAGAAAAGGCTAATTTTAAATACTAACTTTTTTCATTTGCATTTGAAAATCCAAAGCATTGCTCTAAGAAGGCTGACAAGTTCTTCAGGAGTAATCATTTTCTTACATAATGCTTTTACTTGTCCTCTCTTTGTAGTGCCTGGAAATTGTTGGGCACCTCATGTTTCCTAAAGTGGATTATCATGTTACATATTCTAAATACAAGCAAGTTCCACCCTATCCATGTCAGTCCTATTCTATTCACTTTTTAAGGCTACATAAGCTTGAAGGAGTTGCTGCGTTGCTCCAGCCTCTTCTGACACAGGCACTGGTGATGGCAGGCACAGCAAAAATACTTAAAAAAACATAACTGAGCTCTCACCTGAGTGTCACTATGATTGCTGACGGCTGGGCGCACGCTGTTATAAGGGTAACAATGAAGAGAAATATCAGGAAGGGGATCAGCGTGTTGCAGGTTCGATCACACTTCCCAGAAACAGCATAGCCGTTCTCATTCAGGTAGGTTTTGACAATAACCAGCCGGAGCTGACTGCGCTGGCCCACCGTCGGCGGAGTGATCACTTGGCGACTCTGGACACAGGCACATTCTGTGTAATTTCTTACCTGGGGAGAGTGAAAAAGAACATTTCCACATGAAAAACCCATGTAAGAAAAACATAAAACAGAGATGTGGTACAACAGTCCCATGGTACACCTTAATGTCTAGCATCATTACTCCAAGTACAAGTGAGGTTACCACTTGGAAGTGCTTTTAAAGCTGGCCAGGACTTCCCGTAATGAGACTGCCTTTCCACTGCTTATGACTTCCACTGTTTAGGTTGAGTTTAGAAAAAATTCTGGATTTTTTTTTTAAATTCTGCTGGAAAAATTCCATCACTTCTGACAGGAAGGCTGGAGAAAAAGATTGTCTCTACTGTATTACAAAAACTGTGAGGAAACACTCTTTAAGTAGCACTGATAATGCCATATTCTGGAATTTGGCAGGCTGTCAGCATCCATCTTCAGAAGGTATCTTCTGCCATCTCAGTGAAAGATTCGGCTAAAGAGCAACAAGCTGCACTTCACACTTGGAGCCCAGGACCTTTCAGTTGAATGTGCATGTGGATGCGGATGTGGATGTGGATGTGGATGCGGATGCGGATGTGGATGCAGATGTGATGCACACAGGAGCAAAACTAGAGAATAAGGAGAAAGCAGAGACTTAACAGTGAGACTGAAGGACATGAGGGATTCCTGAATGGACAAAGAGGCCGAAATTAGGATGAACAGACTGAGTAACAAAATATCATAGGCAAAGGGATCATGATTTGAGGAAGGTGAGGAAGAGCTAGATCAGAAATAACCTCCCATCACATTTATTCTACTACTGTTTTCAATTGCTCTTACGGTGAAGCGGTGTGCAGCAGATCAGAACACTCCAGTATTAGAGGAGAAATGGGTCAGGGTTTGTGTGATGGTACAGGAAGGAGTTTTTTGTTTCGATGTTCGCATTCGTAAAACCTAAGACCATACATGCACAGAAGCTACCTTACAAGACCATCTTAAGTTTGCAAATTAAAGCACCTGGACATCAGGAAATATCCAAATTTAATGTCAACTTTAATGTATACCTCTATGTGTTTGTGTTATGACATAGCCTTACAATTTTTTTTCCACAGGATTTAGCTGAATACCTAATAACTTTACCAATTTATCCAGTATTTTACCTCCCATTTTCAAAATGTGGCTCCAGGTATTTTTTTCTTCACACTAAATATATTCCACTACAAAGACAGAATGACTCCTATTTCATATGGATTTTTCTATCACACTCATCATTATAGCTTAACTCTTTCAAAAAGGAGTAATTTATGTTCAAAACAGTTATGAGATGAGGCACTGATGTTGTTATCTCTGTTTTGCAGCTAAGTACCTGAAACAGATCAAAAGATTTACAAATGTGGGTGGCAAATTTGAGACAGCTGGCATTCTTTTTTTTGAGAACATTTTCCACTATACACAACTTAATATATTCTGAATGAAACTTTTTGTGCTTGTAGATACAGATTTAGGTAGTCAGCGCTTCTACACATGGCACTTCTCGTTATTGCCCATGTCCATCATCCAGAATATGAAGAATACCAAATTAATGATCAACTGGAAGAAGTTTCATTTCAATGACTTAGAATCATAGAATCATAGAATGGTTTGGGTTGGAAGGGACCTTCAAAGGTCATCTAGTCCAACCCCCCTCGCAAGGAGCAGGGACATCTCCAACCAGATCAGGTTGCTCCAAGCCCCATCCAACCTGGCCTTGAATGTTTCCAGGGATGGGGTATCTACCACCTCTCTGGGCAACCTGTTCCAGTGCTCCACCACCCTCATTGTAAAAATTTTTTCCTAATATCTAATCTAAATCTAACTCCCTCTACTGAAACCATTACCCCTAGTCCTGTCACAACAGTCCCTACCGAACAGTCCCTACAGTTTCTCCTTATCTTTCCTGTAGGCCCCCTTGAGGTACCAGAAGGCCACTATAAGGTACAGCAGACACGCAGGCCACTGCCATCAGGGACTTCAGAGTCTGTACTGGAAACACCAGCCCTCCCCATCCCAGGGCACTTCGCACTCACCAATAGTAACATCACCAGCCTTTCAAAACATGGAAAGACTCATGCATGAGTCAGCAGCAGAGCAACTTCTCTGGAGTGCAGAGGAGGGCTGCTTGCGCTAGAAACAGAGCCAACTTCGATCTGCATCAGTCCCGAGGGGCTACTCACAGGTTGTATGTGGGTGGGTGAAGCACTTACCCCTGCACTATGGTTTCCACCATTGATGCAGCCAGCGAGGCAAGGATTAAAATACGTGATTCCATCTGATCCACAGACAGGCTCGTACTCATGAATCTTACATCCGCAGTTAACATTACAGCTCCCAGTCAGATTCCTGTGGGCCATGGCGAGAGTGGGACTGAAGAAAGTAAAAAGAACATGCTAGTAGAGCAAGCACAGATATCGTGCTGTTCAGAGGGAGAAAACATCCTACTCATTAACTCTGGAACCAACAGCTGATTAGCAGAGAAAGACTGCATTAACTCTACATTATGTACAGAATTTAAACAATACAGAGAAACACTCAAGGCACTCTTGCCATCAACTAAAAACACAACACAAAAATAATTCCAAAGTTGAAAACTACTATCTTATTTGCCCAGATAATAGATGTATTTTTCCTCTAAGAGTTAACACATCACTATTTCATATGTCTATCCTAAGCTGCAGCAATTTGTTATTGATTACAAGTGAAGGGCTCAGTGACGAGATGTAAACATTATGTGAACTAATAGGCATCTCTTCCCACATACCAAAAACTGCTCAGAAAACTTGATGCTTGTATTATTTTTATATATATTTATATCTATGAAATATACAGGAATCTCTCTGGATCTGGCAGAGTGCTGTGCTGTTACTAAATGTCTACAAAAGAACCACTACTCTGCATCCCTGGACCATTCCCCAAAATGTTGTCAAAGCCCAACTTTCTAGGTCCTCCCCAGAAGGGTTTGGCAGTATGATTAGAAGGAACTAAAGGGAATTTCAAAGCTGAAGGACACACACACACCCCAAAAAGCAGGTTCTTCACTCTCTATCACTGCTGCTTCAAACTGGAGGTTGAACAGATCTCAACTGTCACAGCAGGGAACTGCATCAACTCTTCACTGGCAAGCGTCATGCCAGCCTGGGCATATCCTCACCACGGGACGGACGCGCAAAGAGACCCCAACCAAGGCAGCGGCTCATGGCACTCATCTGAGCTCAGTGGCTCACGTAACAAGGCCTGAATGAAGCACTGCACTGAGGCAGCTACTGGTCTCACCCGACGCACCCTCTCCTCCAGCTAATACTTCTGCACAGCACATCTGGGCCCTGTCTGGAGAAAACAGGTTACCTGGAAACAGTTTTGGTCTCCTCAAATGCACTGCCCTGGATGTAGGGGGTCCCAAAGCAAGACAACCTTCTAAGACAGAAACAATATCTGATATCGTGAGCTGCCAAGGTAACTCTGGTTACAACTGACCGCCAGCTGTCACCATCACAGGTTTTGACATAAGTTGACTAAGTCACACAGTCACCAAATTAACCAGCTCCTGCCTTACCTACCAGATCACTTCAGCCCTGCCCAAAACAATTCTCGGGTCACTTAAAAACGTCCAGCTGTGGGCACAAACCCTGGAGGAGACACTCAGCTACTGCCTGCGCTGAAGGAAAGCCCAAGGAGACACTGGACGTTATTCCTGGGTGGGGTAAGGGCTTGGAGTACAAAGCAGAGGAAAAGCGTTAGTAGGCACAAAGGCAACCTCACTGAAAGAAAAGAATAGTAAAAACCTCTACATAACTGTATATATAAATTCTGATTGCAGAGAAACAGAGAGAGATAAAATGAAAGGGTTAAAGAAAGAGAAAATGGATACGAGTGCTTGTTCCCCAATTAAAAACAGACTGGCATAACTGGACCCAGTATATACAGAGTTAACATCAGAGGATGTAAGGTGTTAACCTCTATTATCTAGAAGCTCCTCATCAATGAGGAAGTAGTTGATGATCATATAATATTTTTCTGACAAATAACTGGTTTGAAAAGCCATTTAGTTTTAATTGCATATTTTCCTGAAAAACTCAGACTATGTTTATAAAGAGCTGTACTACCTTTGGCCATTTCAGTTACTGGGATTGCTCAGATGGGTTTTGTAGCATTTTGTAGCATTGCTTTTTTTCCTTGGCTGGCTAAAGACTAATTGAAATTTATTTTTGCATGTGTCTATTTTCTCTGAAAGCCTTTAGAAACACATGAAAATCACTGTTGAGACCACGGTTGTCTCTTCACCAGTATCCTGTCTCTAACATCAGCCATAAGAAGACAACTAGGGAAGAGAAAGAACAGGGCAAGTAACTTCCCCCAGAAAAGTGTTCTCTCAGCCTCTAATGAGTCTCAGCCCAAAATATTTTTTGAGTCTGATGTGGTTTTTTAGTTAATAAATCCCAAATTTTTTTTGCCCTGTACTTTTCCAATTGAGGTTAAACTTTTTGCATCTACAATACTCAACAGCAAGGATTTTTCGATAGTCCGCAGCCTGTTATATGAGCTGTTGTTTGTTTTGAATCTGGCTCTTATTACCTTTATCTGATAGCCCCCACATCTACTACTTTGCTTGTAAACTCTGAATACATGAAAGTTCCTGAAAAAAAAATAAACTTAAGGGTTTCCTATGGCCAACATGAAAACATTTGCAAACTCTAGTGAAATCTCGTAGTTGCAACTAAATAAACCAGATGTAATATTATCTAATCTAACCTAATCCAATCTAATCACCTCTAATATTACCTGCAGGTATTATAATGGAAGGTACCTGAAGGTATAGGGATAAGGTATTACCTTTTATCCATGCTATTACCGAACATGCTAGCTCAGGTACCAAAAAGAAAATTACTGTTCTGCTTACACACACATGCAGACACACTTCAAAATGCAAGTTATTTTCTGCTATCATTATGCAGTCAAATTATAACTTTTAAACAGCTCATATTATATTTAAACCTATTTTTACTACACTTACCATGCTCTCTGTCTTGTTTCAGATTGCTAAATTAATCTAATAAGTGGAAAAGCAAGAGTCTGCAGTGTGGTTTATTGCTGGTTCAGGTTTCCATATCTCATTTGGAATTTCATCTGGGTTTAAAATACTGCCAGCAACGTGAATGCATTAAGCCAGTGGAGAAGTTACCTGAATGACCTTATTCATACCAATCTATTTCCAAGTGGTAGGGCTGGCTGAGGGTAAGGACCCTAGCTCTTATTTCCTAAATACCTTCTGGTCTAAAGATATCACGGTTCCTGAATTCTGCACGCGCACACCCTCTTCACAATGCAAGGTGATCCCAAGCCGCTGAAAACTGAAAAGCAGCCTGAAGCTGCTCCTGTAACTTAGGAAAACTCCCATTTTATTATGTCACTTTCTGTCATAGGTGCACTCTAGGCTTGTAAGTGCTATTTTGTGTCTCAAAATACCTGAATGCCAGGCACTGCAATATTCATTATTACAACACAGAAGTTTTTCTGAAGATACAACGCCAGTTTCTAACTATGTACTTTATGGGTGTTAATTTGTAATAGCTAAATCTGGAAGTTTTTAGTCCTTCCCAGGTGCCAAAGTCAGAAAGGCAGGTTCTGTAAGGAATCAAGACAGCTGGCACTTCAGAAGATCTTCAAGAATTCAGAACATGGAATTGAGGGCCTGACCTCCCTCCTACGACTTTTTCGCTGCCACCCTGGCCAGGGAAGGTGAGACGAGAGCTGAGAGTGATGGCAAGAGCAGATCAGAATTGAGTCGAGAGACAATGATCACAACGATCAGTCCAGTGATCACACAGTAGGCCAAAGAGAAAGGAGGGACAGGCCTTCGCCTCCAGCCTTCTTCACAACAGCTCTTATCAGTGACAGAGCTGACCCTGGACTCAGCCAGTTGAACTCCTTAACTCAGGTGACCAAGCTCCTAGAAGCAGGGGAGTACGCTCTGCACCCTGTCACTGTATAGGAATATTGGTGCCTGTTGCAGACAGCTCAGTGAGTTCCTATGCACGGAGCAAAAAGCTGCCTCTTTGTGCCAATAGCCTTCTCCAGAAACACTGTACTTCATGGATTTATAACAGATCTCTTCTGAAGTGGAGGAGAAAGCTTCCTCTTCATGGGCTTTGCAGTTGCTTGAGGTGGGAACACAGAATCATAGAATCATTACGGTTGGAAAAGACCTCTAAGATCATCAAGTCCAACCGTCAACCCAACACCACCATACCCACTAAACCATGTCCCAAGGTGCCACATCTACATGTGTTTCAAATACCTCCAGGGATGGTGACTCTGCCACCTCTCTAGGCAGCCTGTTCCAATGCTTGACCACTCTTTCAGTAAATAAATTTTTCCTAATATCCAATCTGAACCTCCCCTGACACAACTTTAGGCCACTTCCTCTCACCCTGGGGTTCCAGGTCCTCCTCAACCTGAAGGGGTTCAAATCTACATCTCCTTGATGGTGTTCTTATCAGCAAGCTCCAGAATGGCGCTTTCCATCCTTCCTGCTGAAGCTGAACATGATTCCAATCCTCTTCATATTTCCTCATCAATGACTCTTTACTGTTGTATCTATAAACAAAACCTGAAGCAGAGACCAGGGCTGAAGTAATTTCTTCCAAGAGAAATCTCTTTTCAGAAAGTTTTAAAGATAGGTTCCTCTCTTGCTTACTCTTTTTTCTTCTTCCGTATTTCTTCCGTATTGCTTCCAAGCAAAAACACAGTATTGGTCAGTTCTTCTCCACAGTAACTGTTAAATATAGTGGCCAATGCTAATAAAGTGGGTATCAGCGGGAAATACACATACATCCCTTGTGGATTTGGGCATATTTCAAATCCTTCCTTATCATTTTTGAGTCACAGCAGCTTAAACACTTGCACCTACTTCGCTCCTTGAAACCACACAAGAGTCTGTGTTTGGTCACCTGGAGAACTTTGGCCAAAACACAAACAATAGCTTATTTAACTTCACTAGTCCTTGAGAACAGGTAACTATACTAATCTCTGAAATTGAAGAGTTCAAAACACGCTTAATCTGGGTTTTCGAAAGAATTCACATATTTCAAAGACATCCCAAAGTCATTCTTCAGTCAATGCACTCTGCCTTCGCCACAGTGGTCTCAATGGCAGAAGATCTAGTTTAGCTCAGAAGATAACACCATGCAGTCTGTCATCTGCATGGTTTTGTGACTCTTCATAGCTAGAGCATGTGGTGGCTGAACAGTGAAGAAACATGGTGCTTTGATAATGAAATTCTGCATATTTTTTTTTCCTTTGAGTTTTATTACAGTGGTACCAGAACCCTTTGGTGTGTCATTAGCTTAGTCTGAAAGGTTTGAATACTCTGTGAGCTACCTTTCACCAGTGCTTCACAGACTGCAAGATGCTGCAGCTCACAGCTGCAGTCACTCCGGCCTTAATCCACAGAGGGACACAGCTTCTGGATCCTCTCCCAAGAGGTTGGATCTCCATGACACAAGGCTGTCCCTCCTTCCTCTTCCTGCCTGACACTTTTAAACCAGCAGATTTTTTTTTTTTTTTTCACAAATGGAAGCAAAAAGTGTCCTTCATTGCATCGTTTAACCAGTAGTCTACTGATTAGGTATGAAAACCCAGTTCCAAAGAATACTGAAGCAATCCATGCAAGATTGAATGTGACAAACATGAGAGGTTGCAGGAGTGAAATTTAAAGGCCTTTTCCAGAGATATATGTATGAAAATCCCCACCTCCAGAAGACTGTGCTCTTTGCCTTCTCACACCTGAGCGCTAAGCGGAGCTGCATCCTATTGCTGCCTGTGGTCTGTGTGCAGTCCACTCCAGAAGGCCTGAATTTCTGACAAGAAATGCCAGTTTGACTCCTGCAGAATCTGCAAAAGCAGACAGAGCTAAGAACTGAGATCTGTTGGGGCATGAATACTTGCACACGTGCCATAAGCAAAAATCTTGCCTTGGGAATTATGCTGGTGTGCACAACCTCTCCACACCAGGCACTGCAGTGTAATATTGAATTAACTGTGCTGCCTTGTTTGCCCTGGCAACTGCCCTGAGCAGTTTGAGTACTGCTCAATGGTGCCACAGAGAGGCCACTCTTGTTTAAAACTAGCTCAAGTATCTCTGCTCTAAGCAGATCAGTAGATATCCAGGGAATTTTAGTACCTCCTCAGCCAGGCAGGAGCTGGACAGGAATCTGGACTGCGTTTGTGGTTGCATCTCCGAGATCCTGTGCACGTGCTCACAGCCTGCTGGGGTTGCAGAGCCTCACAGGGCTGCTGTTTGCTTGCCTTCACATCTGTAATGTGCGGGCAGGACCGCCATAAATGTGAACAGCCAGCACCAGACTCATTGCGTCCCAGCTACGCCATGGACCATAAGGGATGTTCTGCTCCCATCTTCTGACACCCAAACAGATCGGAGACTCAATTCAGGAGCTGCTCTACACACAGTGACTGTCACCCATGTCATCTGTCACCTCACCTCCTGTCATTAGTGACATTAAGCAGTACGACTGCTGCTCAGTGGCTTCCACTTGACTCATTTTTAATGTATTTATACAGCACTATTTGCTTTTAGAATAGACTATTTTGCTGAATATGATGTCTTGCCAGCTGGGCACTTCTGCAGCCCATCAAATTTTACTAAGTAGCTCTTAAATATTTATTGACTGGCTGCTGATCACACAAATCAGGTTCACAAATTTAGCTCCTGGAGCAACTTTACACTTTATGGTCTAGTTGGATGTTAACCAAAGCCTTTCTGAGTGTTTTCTTTCTTGCACCACAAACAAACAAGGCACAGTTTTAGAAACAAATTGCAGCTTCAGCAGGAAATTAAATATCCAGGACCGATATTGGTTCTGTTGTTTTCTCAGTTATCAGCTGAAACTTGTCTTATTATATCACATTGGATTCCAGAAAGCTATATGCAGCAACACGTCATATAGCAACAGTAAGACTTTTCCAATAATCTCTCAACAGAACCTTTTCTCCGATGGAAAACACCAAATCATCGAAACATTCCTCAGGAACATACTGATTTCAGCAGCTCAGTGACAGAAGTTTTTCACACCAACAGGAGAGGCAGCATTTTTGGAGTTTCACAAGCTGCTGGGCAGCCTGCTGAGCTGGATGTCCCAGATGCCTGAATGCTGGGGCTGAGCCGTGGCTCCCAGCCTGCCTGGGGGACCCTCGTGCCCACGTCCCCGCTGCCAGCAAGGCTCTGTCACCCTGCACAGGCAACAGCCCAGGCTGCTGGGAAAGGCACAGCCTGGGTTCCCCTCTTCAGCCTCTCTCACCCTGTGAAATGCATTCTTCTGGCCTCTCGTCCCCCCGTCACGTAAAACCCTTCTCAGCAGCAGATGGGCCGTGTTGTTCCACAGGCAAGGGAGCCCACTCCCCGGCTCGCTCCACTCACATAGCTGACTCGCTTCAGCTGCATTGCTGAACATTTACCATGACACGGAGGTTAGGAAATCAGCTTAAAAATAAAGGTGGGTAAAATCAGGCACGGAAGAAATGAGAAGCATGAAACTGGAAACTGAGCTGAGACCACTGTGACAATCTAATCTCAGGAGCATTTTTTTGTTTGCCCTGGAAGAATCCTTAAGTTTACAGATACGCAAAGCAAATATGCTCAAATGAATAACAAGCTACTGCAAGCTGCGTCTCTCCAGCTTTCATTACCTTTAGTACCTCAGCAGATCACTGTATGGTTTACCTGAGGGATTTTTTTTTTTATGTTTGCAGCAAATGCCTTGCAGACAAGGCTGTTTTTTCATCCTTTCAAGAACATGTGATACACAAAATCATCTATTAACTCTGTTTCCAAAAGCTCATTATCAGACAGTTGTAAGAGGTTCATACTTTCATCTTTATTACCTTCACTGTTCACTCATCGTTCAGTCCTCTTTTAATGATGGGAAATTAATGAAGGATGAAGGAATTGAGATGCTGAGGACATGAAATCTCTGCTGATACATACCTATGTAACCCCATTTTCATCCCATGTGATCTACCATACAGCACATATTATAACGGATTTCTGTGAACACTTCTCCCAGTAAGGGATCTCTTCTTTTCTTGAAGGTATGTATTTTCCCAGCAATAAACTGAACCAAAGTACTCTACTAATCCTAAGCTGACACTGGGAAGCTGCCTGCTCTTCACAAAGGAAAACAGAGCACTGATCCCTGAATTATGGCACAGCACATCGCAGATTTACCTGCATCGGTCAGAAAGAGCAGGCTCTTATGGAAATTGCACCGATGCCGGTAAGTCCTGCTCGTGAGCCGGCCTGTGGGAAAAGCAGCTTAGTTTCAGTGCATCCGCTGCTGTAGACACACAGGATGTCTGAGAAACAGCTGCCCCGCTTGTTTCTTCAGGTGCAGATCCTGCCAACTTGCAGCACTGCTTCACCTGAGCTGCCACCATGCACGAGTGCGCTAACAGAAACCAGCCCCAAACGACAGCGCTTCCTGAACTATTGATTCAATTACAAACAATGACGCCGCTCCTTTCATTAATAAGATTCAAGTGCAGGTTTGCTAAACACGTGTGCTGGGACATAACCCAGAGTCCCATCTGACAAACTGTATTTGTTCGCTTCTTGGGGAGACCGGTCTGTGTCTCCATGACACGATGCTGGTAAAGCTAATAAAGAGGAGATCTTTATTAGATGTGACTAACGATAAAAGGGACTCTAGTTCCTAACATTTGTTTTTCTAAATCCTATTCTCATCTCCAGCTATTACTCTGTGGAAGGCTTGTGATATAGAGGTAAAGTAAGGAAAGGGAAAGTATAAGGTGAGATTTATTGCCTGGAGTTTTTAGAACTGTGAACTGTTATTCCAGATACCCAGGGTTGGACTGAAACCTCATTGTGCTGGCAGTCAATGCACACATATTGGAAAGAAAAAGGTGGATCCTCTTCCCATGACACTACAATGAAATGCAGTTTTTAAAAAAATAGACAATATTTGGTAACATCTAAAGAAAGAATTGGTTTGCACATGGTTTTATTCATACTTATTTAGATCGCTGTAGCAACCTACAGGATCAGGGAAATACAAATGAAAGTGTTTAACCCCTCACAACATAATTTCCATAATCCTGACACTGGGCTACATGATAAAAATGATTATCTTAATTTGACAGCAATATTTTTGGTTTGGTATTGAAGGACACTCTGGATGGCAGAGATCTACAGCCTCCTTGTTGGCAAGCAGCTGGAATCACAGCAATGATGCAATTTTTGTGTAGCTGTCAAACAAGGGACCCACTCACTGTGTTAGCTGGATTCCTTCTTTGTTGTTATTGTTCTGATCCAATTAGTCACTGCTTTCAAGTTAAGTGACCCAATTGGCTCACTGGACTGAAAGAGGTACAAGAATAACAGAAACTCAAACTAGTGGCACAAGAGGAAGAACAGAATTATTTTTTTTAATGTGAAGTGCCCCAACAAGTCAATTGTATGCTTTAACTAAACCTTAATTGCATGAAAACAACAGAAAGTAATCAAAAAGGGTCTGTTTTGATTCATTACATACCAGAAATGTGAGAGATGGAACTGAACTAATCCAGGAATCTGTCACTATGAGTAAGCTCTCCATGGAGCCTGTTTTAGTTGCCTTATAGCACAAAACATGGAAAAGACAGGTCTATAAACAACCAAAGCTGCTGATCTCTGCTATTTCCCCTTTAGTCAGCACTGGTGAGGCCACATCTGCAATGCTGGATCCAGTTCTGGGCTCCGCAGTACGAGAGAGGCATGGACATACTGGAGAGAATCCAGCAAAGGGCCATGACGATGATAAAGGGCCTGGAAAGCGTGCTTCTCTGTTACATGAACAATAACATTCTTTGACGTCTGAGTTAACGAGTTGCTACCAGGTAAATGATTTCAAGCAATCAAATGACTGACCATGAGGATTAAGGGAATGTTTATCATGTTGAATACTCAAGATTAATTTATGTGTAGTGGTGCTTCTTTATTATCATGTTAATAATAAATTTGGATTTGATCTCTGCATTAAAAAAATCATATAGAGCTGAGGCTGCAGACTCCTGAACCATGCTTTATAACATGCTGGTAATTCTAGATTTAGGATGACGTTACAGTCTAAGCACACTAATTTTTATACTGATTTCAAAGAGTTGATACACTTCAACACTTTTGAGAATTTTGCTATTCCCACCTCTCACCTTTTTTCTCAATAGGAACAATTGGATGAAGCTGGTAAAGAAGCAACGCTACTGCAGACTTTCAGAACAGCTGTGAATAGATGTGTTTCAATTCATGCTAGGTATTTACTGCAAATGTTATTACTTAGTGAAAAAAAAAATTAGATACTCTTACAATTCCAGTGTGAAGGTTATGTGTTACATAGCAATAGTTTGCCTTGCCTTCAATTTAGAAATGAATTTAAATTAAACAGTACTTTTTCACAAACAGAAAACTACAGCCTTCTCATTAGCCAGGCAGGGACATTCTGACTTGCCACACAGTTCAATTAACTTCTGAAATTTACGTTTTAATTCCTAATAATTTTCATTTCCTCATCTACACCCACAGGCTGTTGCAAACATCAACAGAAGGTGGACAATTAAGGCATTCCACCCCCTTCCCAACCCTGTTCTCTCCTTCCTCATCCCACCATGCTCAGGTGATGATATATCACCATGCTACTCCCCTCTACAGTCAGGTCCTCGGCACCAAGCTTTAACTCTAGGTGTTAAGAATACAAAGGAGCACACCAGCTTTCCAGCAGCTCACGACTTTCAGCTGCTGGTTTTCCTTGCTCTAGGATTAGGTTTTGACAGCAATGTAGTAACACCCAGCAACATGCAATGCAAAATATTCTCTGTGTAAACAGTGTCTATTTTCTTCCTCCCTTTGCTTCCCTTTTTTCCTCTTTGTTTTTCAATTGGCTTCCTCACTGCCCCACTGTAGTTCTTTTTTTTCCCCATTTGATCATCTCTTTTCCTGCTCTACACTTCTTCTACACTGTCTTCCAAACCTCAAAATAAGAAAGAAAATAAAAGCTCATGATGAGGCTTCTGAGGAATTACCTTCCAGCGAAACATCTCCTCACAACTTTTACTACACTGTCTTCCTTTCAAATATTCCCTGTTTTTTTTTAAATGCCCTTCCAAGTATTTCTTAATGTCACAGTCTAAATCACTCACTCCCAATACCTTCCTACATCCACACCTTCTTTTTCATGATAGCCTTCTTCATTCCCAATACACCTTTAAGGATTATGATCTAGCCCCTGTCTTGATGATGATCCAGCAGGCACTGAAGGGCAATCATACAACCAGCAAGGGGTTCAGAACAATGCACACCACTAATGTCAACAGGACATGCCAAAGTGATTCCTCTCAAATAGGGACTGTAGACCTAAGACACTATTACGGTGAAAATAATCTTTATAATCCCTTTTGCATTTTCACAATTTTCATGAGCAGAAACGAAGACATTTTGAAACATCAACAAAACTCTGAGCAATCTACAGGGGACACTAGTCTTATTTTCCTGTAAAAATCACTGAAGTCCATTCTAATGCATTTTTTGATCTTTTATAAAGGTGAGTTATTACATAAACTTCAGTATAAAGCAGATGTAAAACCAAAGGGCCACATAGTAACAGTGTGTGTTTATATCACAATACTCATCGAATTCTCATTTGAACACGTGGCTTCTTCAATACATCACCCACCAGCATTTTTTACTTTTCTTTATCAGGCTTATAGGAGAAAGCTGGTTTTGCCACAGATGATTCCAAGATACTCACCCCGTGGTGTAAGGTATATTTATTCCCCCTAGATTAATGCTTTCACATCCAACAATGAAAAGAGTTGAAAAGCAGAGCAGAGACACACCACTGCAGATCATTGCCAACTTTGCAGACTCTCTCGCACCGAGTTTCAGTTTTTTTATAATGTAGCCACCTAGGACAATGCCAACACCAGCACTTGGGACAATAATCACACCTGCCAGGAAGAAAATTGAGCAACATTAAACAGGACCTATAGAAATGGTACAAAACATAAATATTGGTTTCATTCCCTAACTAGATGACTACAAAGGCTGCACTAAGATCTCCATTGTCTGATTCTCTGGTAGCAAACTGAGTCAGACTTTTCAAACCTCTGGAGTGTTGTCAAAGAATTAATAAAAGCCTCCTTATGATATTACCAGCAGCCAAAGCACTAAAAGGGAACTATTGTACTTACAAGCAAAACCATTGCTTTGTATTTATTTTAGAATGGGAAGAAGGGATACACATTGCTCCAGTTTAATTACTGAAAATTTGAAGAAATCCAGATTTGGACAAAAACCTTCCTCTTCCTACTCTCATGATTAATTTCAGTGAAGCACAAGTGCTAATCTCAGGCAGGACCCCACAAGCCTTCCCACTTGGGAGCACACGCATGAGCCGGGCTGCAAATTCTGCCTTCTGGATACTTTACTCAAGCTGAACAGCACTTTCCTACATCTGCAGCCTCATTCATCTCAGCACAGCCATGCAGAGTGTAAACTAATCAAACATAATTAAAGAAATTAAGATACTAGAATTAGTGTTGGGGTAAGTTTAAGACACGAAAGACATGCCTATGAAATTTCTGTCGCTCTGTTGCTGCAGTTATAAGGTGGCAGGTCAACAACACAGCACCGGGCTGTCCTCACTTCCCAGGGCCTGAGGCAGTGTTGTCAGTGAATGTCTTACCTTCCCTTGGCTTTTGCTTCTCATTGACAGGTAAGAAGGTCTTTAAATAAGATCTTTGCTAATAAAGATGCATTCCACATAAATATGGAATTTGAACAACTTTTGGTAGCTGCATCTAGGGAGAAGGAGCTAAACTGTATAATCCAAATTCTTAAAGATGTTGGTCTTCTTATTAAAGAAGTCAGTAAGACTATCACTTGCAAATATCTTTAATATTATTGCAAAGTATTCTCATTCTCTGCTCATTTGTCTAAAGGTGAAAGGGACATTATATTTATCAAAATGTTGAGATCATGAAAGTAAAAATAAGAGGTAAAAATAGTTGCCACCTTAATTATACTGCCATTACCAGTGACATTATAAAATAAAATGTCATTTCATGAGGAAGATTCTTAATAATAACCTTTCAGAGACTCAAAACCAGTCTTTCTCAGAAAAGCAGAATTTAAATGTATAAGTCTTTCTAGGAGAATTAAATTATTTTCACAAAGTTCAAAGCTGTTACCTCTCTCAAGCTGTTATATCTCTCACTTTCAATGATTGAATACGAACGAGGGAAAGAAATAATGCAAATCCTTTCACTTGCATTGAAAATATTCTCTCTGGGTGGAAATTGTAACTCAGCCATCTGAGTTACCAGGCATGCCCTGCTCTACAAAATGTGTGTCAGAGAAGCCCACATCCCCGCCGAAGGCAGACTGGGATCACTCTCAATGCCTTCTAAAACACCCCTGCCAGATGAACTAAATTCCATGGACCAAATCCGTGGCTACATCAGTTATATAAACTAAGGATCTAGCCCAAGGTAAGGGCTTACTGATGACCAATTAACCTCAGTATTTTATTCTTCTTCCTTCCACCTTACAGCTTAGCTTTGAGTTCTTAACCTCTTTTGGATCTGAATTATATCTTTTATTTCTTATCCTCTTGAAGGCACAGATATTGGTAAAGCCTTTCACTAGAACTGAGAATCTGTGTGCCTATGTCTAGTACCTTGTCAAAACTGAGCATGTAAATATTTTGCAAGGCATTAGGTTACTGGTTCTTCCATTAATAAGTTATACTGGGCTGTTGTTCTCATTCATACTCTGCCACACCATGAAGATCAGAACATTAAAAATGAGCAGAGGAACGTGAGCAAACTGTCCACCAAGGTTCATTCTCATTCAGGAGGATGGAAAGGTAAAGGAAAGTCGACACAGAAGAAGTATAAAGACAAATTTCTCCATGCAAAGTGGAGCTGGGGATGGAAAAACTCTTTCTTTGGAGAAACTAGAAGGGTAGGAGTGAGATTTTGCTGTTTGCAGTGAAGGCAGCAGAGAGAAGTGCTCATTCCCTCATATGTGTCAGGAAGCCTGACAGGTTCATTTGCCTTAAGATGAACTCTTTATCCTTATGTCCCTCTCTTTCCACAGGTGATGTGAAATGCAAAGTGATGTACTCTCAAAGAAACGCAGCTACTACAGTGTACTTCCAGAGGAGCTTCCAGGACAAAGCAAAGCCTCTGTGTCTAATCAGGACACTTGAGGCTTTCCACAGTGCCAAAAGATGATCTTAACAGCTACTAATAATCTGGGAACAGAAAACTGCAATATCTGCTAAGCAGGCTACATTTCCAGAGGGAATACTGTGGAGATCTTTAAATAAATTCTGTCAGAGATACATGTTGTATCTTCTGTAGAACTAAAGGTAGATCCAATGTGTTTATAACCAAGCTAGCAGAAGTTACCAGAGTAGTGCTTTGTAATATATAGTGTGCAGTTCTTCCTATTACAAATTATTTGAATTGTAACTCTCATTTCACAAGTAAAGTCACTAGCAAAGCACCTGAATTTTTAACCTGGATTTGTCTATGTTCTGGTTTTGTTTAGTGAGGGGGGGGGCCTAAGGTGGTAGCTTCTGTAGGAAACTGCTAGAAGTCGCTTCCCTTTGTTCAGTGGACTCGGCTGGGCCTAGGGCGGGCCCGCTGCTGGCCAAGGCCAAGCTGATTGGTAGCAGAATGTTCCGTGATAACGCCTCTGCGATAATGTATTTAAGAAGGGGAAAACAGGGAAAAAAAAAAAAGGAAGAGACAATGTGAAGAAGCTGAGCGGGGGCAGAGAGAAGGAGGCGCAAGCCTTGTCGGCCTTGCAGGCCTCACCCTCTGGCCTCCCGCTGGGCAGCCGACTGGGCCCAACTAGGCCCGGCCCAGCTGCAAGAAGTGGAGAGGAGATGAGATGTGAATGAGATGTAAAAAGATCCTGAGAGGCGTCTGCCAGCCTGTTGTGAGTAATTTTTCTTGTGAGAGGAATGGTTGCAGACACCAAGGTCAGTGAAGAAGGAGGGGGAAGAATAACGCGGCTCCTGGCCAAGGTTCCCCTGCAGCCTGTGGTGATGACCATGGTGGAGCAGGCTGTCCCCCTGCAGCCCATGGAGGTCCACGGAGGAGCAGAGATCCACCTGCAGCCCATGGAGGACCCCACGCCAGGGCAGGTGGAGGCCTGAAGGAGGCTGTGGCCCATGGAGGGCCTGCTAGGGCAGCTGTTCTGGAGGGACTGCACCCCGTGGAAGAGATGACCCATGCCAGAGCAGCTTCACAAAGGACTGTGGCGTATGGGTGGGACCCCACAATGGAGCAGGGGAGGAATGTGAGGAGTTCTTCCCCCGAGGAGGAAGCAGCGGCATAAAACAACGCGTGATGAACTGACCGCAACCCCAATTCCCTCTTCCCCCCTGTGCCGCTCGGGGAGGGGGAAGGTAATAGAGATAATGTTAAGCTCGGGAAGAGGGAGGGGTGAGCGGAGGTTATCTTGTTCTCTGTCTCATTATCCTGCTGTTTTTAGTAATAAATGAATAGTTTTCCCCAAGTTGAGTCTGTTTGGCCTGTAACGGTAACTTTAAGGATTTTCTCCCTGTCCTTATTTCAAACCTCGAGCCATTTTTCTTATATATCATCTCCCCCTGTTCTCTCGGAGGGTGGGGGGAGTGAGAGAGAGACTGCGTAGTCTGGTCCCGATCAGGGCTGAACTATGACAGTCTAAGATCTACCTGTAAGCAAAAGTCTTTTTTTTTGGACTTGAGAAAGCCTGGAGGCTGAATGCCACCTGCTCTACACACAGAAAACAAAACTCCAAACAAGACAAGACTGCAGCACAAGCTGTACAAGTTCAAGACATGAAGTTTGGCACATGGCATTTTTGCTGATCACTAATGCCAGGTTTGTTTAAAAATAGAAACAACTTGAGACTTAATTAAAGAATTCCTGCTTATGAATTGCAATCGAAAATGAGTAATAAAAATTTATATTACTAACATAAAGAGATTCAGCAAGCACATGTACACAGCCTGTGATGTACATATCAACTATAGAGGTAGTAATACAAATAACATGTAAGTCCTCCTTTTGCTAACCAGAAGTTTGTAAACTGGACATGCCTTTTACCAGATTAGCCAGCAGCAATCTAATATAGAATCCCCAAGTTTCCATTTCCCATTTTTCCTACAAAAATAATTTACATAATTAATAACAACTGTTGACTTTAATGCTAGGTTTCGGAGCTGGAGTTGTGGAAGCAGTGCTCACTTTGTCTGTGTTGCAGAGCCAGCCTGAGCTAATTTCATCTTCTTCTTCTGGTTCATTATAATAGTCTTTATCAAGCAATTTGTAACAGGGAAAACAACAGATGTTAATAGCTTCACACCCTGGACAGGGTCACGTCATTTTTTCCTCTTTTAATGTACTGGCTGTTGAATATTTTGTTTGGCAAGAATGTTTCTGGTTTATCCTGAGAATGAAGTGAGTTATGGAGCAGCAATCCCATCAAGACTCATTACAGCAAAACTGCTACGCATGTGTAGCTACCCTAAGCTTCAGACAGAATCACAGTCCCATCAATCAGTGTTTGCTCCTTATATACAGAACACAGGGATTTCATGCCCTGAAGAAAATCTCATCCTAGCAAGCCCTCACGCAGAAGTCACCACATGGTTCCCCTCCAGGGAAACATCCTGGGAAACATTCCCCTGCACTCCCCTCTAGAAAGACTCCTCGCTTTTCTTCAGGCACTGCAGGTGACAAATGATTCCCATGTGAGGTGCCTGTGTCTTTGTCTCTTTCTTCTACTACTTTTTCTTTTTTCCTTGACTGATGCCCCTGGGCAGCTTCACCCCTGTTCCCACAACTCACACTCCACTCCATCACTCCTTCTCAGATGCAATATCTGAAAGTATGGGGGAGCAAAGAATCATAGAATCAGAACAGTTTGGGTTGGAAGGGACCTTTAAAGGTTATGTAGTCCACCCCACCCTGCAAGGAGCAGGGGCATCTTCAACCAGATCAAGTTGCCCCAACCTGCCTAGCAATTAGCAGCTATTACATATGGGAAGCACTATGGAGAAGTCAAAAAGATGCTTATGAAGACAGATGTCTTTGATGCAGCGAGGACAGAAGGGAGATGATCTGCATGACATGGGCCCCAACTCTGCACAACATTTTGGCCCTTTTCCCTAGGGAAGTTCCCATCTCTGCCCCCCACAGAGCAGTACAAAGCTTAAAATTTTATGCTTTGTAGTTCAGTTAGAAGTTGAACTTGGCTGCACACTGCTGCAACAGAAGGGGAAGTGCCACATCTGCAAAAAAGGGGTTTCAGACCTGAAAGGGCAGGTAGGAGAGGATTTGGGGACCTCTCCTGACTAGACTAGATAATTATGCACTCAATGTTAATAAGTAAATAAGGAAAAAAACACCAGCTGGGAGGGGAGATATAAATGAAGGATAGGTCAGATAAACAACTCGTCACTGGGGAAAAAGGAAGATTAGGATATTTTAAAGATCAAAGACGAAGCAAAAGTCACAAAAAATAAGAACAGCTTTAAAAGATCTTTTAAAGCACACAAACTGCAGTAATGCCTGTGGGTTTTCTAGCTTGCTTTTCTTGCATTTTGCCTCCCTGAAGACAATTAACATATTAGAAAATGTCTTTCTAGGCTATGTAAAAAACCCCAGCCCTCTAACAACATAAATGGGTTCATGTTTTACTAAATAAATATAGCAAACATCAAAGAACAGCCTGAATATCTAACCAAATACACAAAGCTGGATGCAATCATCTGTTCTAACAAGCACATTTTTGGTTCATTCCTGCATTGATTCATTTCATTAGTCAAAGAACGTCATCCCTTTCAAGGTTACACTACATGGAAATGCCTTACCAGTGTAGATGCTGGCATTGGAGGCTGGGATGCCAAACTGTGACTCGATGAACTTGGGAATGAAGGTAATAAAAGCTGTGACAATGGCACTCTCAGCTGTGTATGACAAACTCACAAAAAGGAATGTCATGTTGCTTAAGATCCTGACAGCTGCTCTTGGAAGCTCTATAAAATGACAAAAAATGACAAATGAATGTTATAAATAATGAGCGAGAAACAAAAGCAAGTTGAAACAAAACAAATTTATTTTCTTCAAGATGGACTGGCAACAATGACTTGCTCACAACTGACTACATTTGCTAAGCGGAAGGGAGAGTGCATATTTGGGACTGCAATCTTCAATGTCTGCTCTTACCCTATCTCGCTGCATCGCCCTGGGGCTACAGTGTTTTGCAAACACAACTGAGCTCTGTTTTAGCAAAACCAGCTGAAGAAACAGGGCCCACATAATGACACTATACAGTATAGAAAATCAGCAAGAAAACGTAGCAAATTTGGAATCATTCTGATGTCTCATTTGGAAAATTTCTATGAGATAACACATACCACACTGCTGAATGGACAGTACTGAGTTTTGTACGCCACAGGAGGAAAACAGATAACGTACTCCCCCTGTAACTCTGCTTCAAGGATCACACTTGGAAAGCTGGCATAAAAATACTATAATTTGAAAAGGGAACCAAAAGATTCTTAATTAAACATTTTTCTACGGGATTTAAAAGTATTTACAACAGATGCAGACAAAGAATACTGAAAAAATGACGTCAATGATATCAATGAATCTCAACATACCTTACATACAACTCATTTAATATTCTCAGAAGGGATAAAACAATCAATTAAAAATGAGAGCATATCATTAACTTAAATTGAAAAAGTATTCATAGATGTTGCAATTATCCTTAAGTATCAAAACCACATGAAATCCAGCACTGTAGTTAAAAGAAACACTTAAATACTTTTAATTCAGTCCTGTAGCGATGTCAAATTATCATCACAAGATGGTAACTCTATTCAAGATTTAATTTTTTCAGATTAGATAGCATGATTTTAAACATTTTTTTTCCCCTTCAGGTTTCCACTGAGATCAGATCTTCTGTTTAAGTATTATATCTAACCTACTACAGTTTGGGTTTTTTCATTTGCTTTTCACTTCTACAGAAATTGAATGCTGCTTGAATCAAACCCCACTGAATTAAATTACAAGAGTCCCCATTAGAAATACAACATGTTGAGCAAGAATTCCTGAGTCAGAATTTTATTGATGTTAAAAGGCGTCAAGTCAAAAATCTGTCTTACTTACTTCACTGACTCCAGTAGGTTATCTGTATAAAAGCAAACAGAATTCAGGCTCCTGTCATGTCTAAACTTGTCAGGCGGCAAATTAGTACCTAAGTTTCTGACTGCATCCAGTCTTAGCTTATGCCAGTCGTCAGAACTTATACTGAATTCATTACGAGTACAGGGTTTATAATTTTAATGTACCCAAATGCTCTCTTGCTGCGGCTATGAAGAAAAACATTAAATGTTACATACAAGATTTGATGGAAATAAGTAATGAATAAATCATATTAAGAAGCACTCATATATTTGAATCTTAATGGTTTTTACCACCTACAGCTTTTTAAAAAACATGTGGCACTGTTTGCAACAGAAGAACAGAAAGAAACAGGATTACACAGTATGAGACACTGTAATATCAACATGAATATATGGAAACTGTAATGCAACTATACACCTTCAGAAACGACATTACAGTAGCAAGTACAAAGATAGAATAGTATCAGTATTTATTGGCAAATACGCTGCGTGTTCAAAACACAGCTGATCAAAATTTATCTAGTTGTTCAAAAGGAAATTAAAGAGAGAAAAAAATGAAAGATCTACAATACCATCAGATGTCAGCCCTGAAACCTCATCAGCCTTGGCTTTGTGTCTATTTTTGGGTTGGCTTGGGCTGGGTAGGGTTAGCTGATGGGGGCTTAGATGCAAAAAGAAACCAAAGGGCAAGAGCCAAGATGCTCTAACCCAGCTTTTGCAAAGCCTCTCAAGGGGCTAGAGGATGTAATTTAAGAAAAAGGCTCCCATAGAGCAGTAGCAGAGCAGCTGTAGCAGGATTTCCCTGGGGACAAGGTGCGGGATTGAGTGCTTCTCCCTCTGCAGCAGGAGTTAGCGGTTGTGACTGTGCTGCTGCCACTATGAGAAAAAAGTCAGGAAAAAGAAAGGCAGGTTGCAAGGATCCATCCTGCAGGAAACTAAGCTGTTTGGTGGCCGCTGCTCACCTGTGCTAAATACACATGGAAGAGAAGAATAAGATAGTAACTTTCGTAAGACTGGACACTACAGAGAGAAATGTAATTTTACAATAAGGATGAACTAAGTGCTATTTGTAGAAATAAATCAGATGTTCTTGGCCAAGGGCTGCGTCCAAAATCTTTGCTAAACCCATTTTTAAACCGATATTTTAAAGAGTCTAGTCCAAATATCATAATATCTGGTAGTTTAACTCTTCCTAGTAAAACTGAACTTCAGGAAAACGTCTGGTTTAGAATTTTCTATCTAAAGAATCTAAAGATACCGAAGAAGTAATTAGGTGAAGAACTGCAGAGCTAACAAACATTTTGCTCTGGTGTTCAAATGCAGAGATGTACTTCTTGTTGACTCCTACTTGCATCTCATCTGAGCAGTCAGTCTAAAGGTCATTATTAATTTGAAAACTAATTAGTATTTTCAAATTGGATTTCTACTGACAAGCAGACAAAACTTGGAGTATCTTGGAATAAGTGCAAGTTCTCTTACACACGTGTGAAGGATTCTTCAGGGAACAGCTCTGCTGATTACTGTAATTTTTGGCATTAAATAAACCAGCGATTATTCCTGCATGCTGCACTATTACATACCACCTGGAGCAGCTGAGGGTTGAAGCTCTTTGTGATTTAGAAGGCCAACCGCATCCTGGGCTACATCAAGAGGAGCGTGGCCAGCAGGTCGAGGGAGGTGATTCTCCCCCTCTACTCTGCCCTGGTGAGACCCCACCTGGAGCACTGTGTATGTTCTGGAGCCCCCAACATAAGAAGGACATGGACCAGCTGGAGAAGGTCCAGAGGAGGGCCACAAAGATGATCAGAGGGATGGAGCACCTCTCCTATGAGGACAGGCTGAGAGAGTTGGGGCTGTTCATCCTGGAGAAGAGGAGGCTCCGGGGAGACCTGATAGCGGTCTTCCAGTACCTCAAGGGGGCCTACAAGAAAGACGGGGAGAGACTGTTCAGTAGGGCCTATTGTGATA